>CM060414.1:169826609-169996609 GCA_030545235.1 Helianthus tuberosus
CATTCATGCTCGCTCACAAACAACAAACAACAACAACAATAATATGATCAACATTATGTCAGTTGAACAGGTAGAAAGTAGTAGCGAGGGGACCCTTACTTCACACCACTATAAATCTACCAGTTATCCAGATTCAAATTACAAACACAAAGCTAAACCAGACATGGCTCATTAGCTCAACAAACCACCACCACTCATTGACATTCACCGACATCAGCCGGAGCTCATCGTTCCTAGCTAAACCAACACCTCGAGAACTCAAGCCTCTCTCCGACATTGACGATCAGGATGGTCTTAGGTTTCATATTCCAGGTTTTCATTTTTACACCAAAGGCAGTGGCGGACCCAGTAATTTTTTCATGTGGTGCGGAATATTTTTAACGATTTTAGACCCCCAGCTATATAAAAAAAATCCGGTTCATAGCGGTGTCAGATCGGGTTGGGTCATGTAAAATAAAAGAACATCAAACTAAAATTTATATGGGTCATGTAAAACACAAACAACATCAAACTAAAATTTATATAATCATCAAAAACACATTAAACGTCATTACAAATATATTTAAGAGTTAATTACTGTTTTCGTCCCTGTGGTTTGTCAAAAATCACTATTTCAGTCCATTAGTTTAAAAATTACGATTTCAGCCCCTGTGGTTTCACTTTCGTAACCATTTCAGTCCACACTCGTAACCATTTTAGTCCCTCTACTTACAGAATAAAATGGATTGAAATGGTTACGAAAGTGAGGCCACAGAGACTGAAATGGTTACCAAAAGTGAAACAACAGAGACTGAAATCGCAATTTTTAAACTAATGGACTGAAATAGTGATTTTTGACAAACCACATGGACGGAAAACGAGTAATTAACTCTATATTTAAAATTGTGTCTTATAGTGTTTCCATTTTTGAAATCTATCCAAAACATCATCTATAGATACTTTCTTAACCAAAGACTTTCTCTATATAATTGACTCTTTTTATTTTATATGTGATACAAGAAATGCGAATTGAGACGTATACAAGTTTGGTGATTCACATAGGAAGCTTGGACTTAGTTTAAAATAAATGACACAATATTATTTTATGTTTGGTTATGTTTTGATGAGACAATTTGTTACATGTACTGTATCGTTAAATTGGGTATGATTAAATGAATATCACCTTTTAAATAGTCCTATGAGCTATGAACAATCTATACGCCCTTACATATTCTGCCATCGGTTGGGGTGTTATAAGTTAAGTTTGTCATTTGTTTAAAACCGAATATCCGTTTTTTAACAACAAATTAACAACAAATGTTACTCCTTTTGCACCAATATGTTAGAAAAAGAGAAATAATATAGGGATCAATCAAGATTGAGCGTTGGCTAGCCTGTTTTCCAGCCAAAAGATTTTTTATTATGTTTCCTGTTTCTTCCTCCTTGTAATCATCAAAAAAGTAATATCTCAATACAATTAAGCCTTTTTTATCTTTTTTACTTGTCAAGATGGTATCAGAGCATGTCTTTCGGTTCTAAGACCAGCGTGGCTCATCACTTACCAAAACCTTCAAATTTCTTGTCCGAAACCCACCTGCCATGTCCGGAGACGGTAACTTAGGATCCGATTTATCAATCCAACTAGCTAACTTATTCAAGAATGGCCTCAACATCCAACCCCAAAATCCAAAGTTATCCGACAACTTACAAATCAACCTCAAACTTAACAGTCAAAATTTCGCTTATGGACTTGAATGATTCGAGTCGCCATAGGCGGAAAATCAAAGAATCTATTGAAACACTTAACCTCTGACCTTCTAGATCCAAGCCATGAAACCTATGAGCACTGGGAACAAGACGATCTAATCGTCTTCTCATGGCTTATTCAGAACATGGAACCAACCCTTGCCAGCAACCTCACCGAGTTCTCTAACGCGAAAACGTTGTGGGACGCTCTTGTGGTCACTTACAACAGCGGGAAAGACAAACTGCAAACATTTAATCTTCATGTTTGAGCAAATGAAATTAAGCAAAATGATACCTCTCTTGAAAACCTTTGGATTGCTCTCCAAGGAATTTGGGAGAAATCGAAAGGATTGATCCAAACCCGATGAAATGTCCAGGGGTGTATGAGCCGTTAGGAAAGAGGAAGCCCATCAAAAAATTCTTGGTACAAAAGAAGAAACCAGGTCATGGGGTGGCAGACCGGACTCGCTGTTACAGATCCGGGAAACCTTACCGGATCCGGGTTTGTAACAAAAGGCTCTCGCGCGGGTCTCAACCTACCAAACCCGATAAAACACATCTAAAGTGTGGACCACTGTGCGTATGACAAGACACACCAAAGAACAGTGCTTTCGGCTCATCGGCTATCCCGAATGGTGGTCCGATGGTCACAAGAAAGGGCAGGCGGCTGTAGACAAGGAAGAAGATGACTTCTGTTGCACAGGTATTGGGGTTGAGAGAGACAAACTCTCGAAAACCCCAGGTTATCTAAAAAATAATTACAAGGCTGTCCCTCAAATAAAGAATAGTGAAATAATAGACTTTATAATAGAAAGTTTTAAAAGGTGCAAATAATCAAGCAAATTATGATAGGTCTATAAACGTGGCTCAAAATTATGGTGACAAAAAAAATGAGTCATGGATATTTGATAGTGGGGGCAACTGATACCATGACTTATGATTTGGCCGACCTTATCTCCTCAACCGAACCCAGAAAATCAAATATTAAAACAGAAAATGGTGGCACGATGGATGTAAAAACCAGAGGAACAATTGAGATCTCGTCAATACTTAGACTCTCTAATTGTTTATACGTTCCTTCACTATCACATAAACTTCTTTCAATTGAGATCTCGTTAATACTTAGACTCTCTAATTGTTTAGACTCTCATGCAACCTACCTTTTGTATTTTACAGGATATCAGGACGGGACAGATCATTGGGCGTGGGCACTAAAAGAGAAGAACTGTATTTTTGTGGATGAGGTGACTCAAAGTGGTACTGTGATGCTTGCTCAAGGAACAGTAGAACGAGAAGCATGGTTATGGCATAGAAGATTGGGACATCCATCCACGGGTTATTTACATATTTTATTTCCTAAAATTTTTCCTTCTAGTAATACATCTCCTTGTGAAACATGTGTATTAGCCAAAAGCCACAGACAAACCTTTAAACCAAATAACACAAGAGTTGGTGTGGCCATTTTCATTGATTCATTCAGATGTTTGGGGTCCCCGCTCCCACTATTGGGGGGAAAAACTTCCGTTTTATCGTAATATGTGTGGATGATTGTACTCGGATGACTTGGATTTATTTTTAAAAAAATAAATCTGAAGTCATTGATAGGTTCACCTGTTTTTTACACTATGGTTCAAACTCAATTTCGAAAAAAACATCCAATTTTTCCGATCTGATAATGGGGGGAATTCATTAACACACAAATGAGACAATTCTTTCAGTCAAAAAGGGGATAGCTCACCAAACTACATGCCCTCACACTCCAGAACAAAATTGTGTGTAGCTGAGCGAAAGAACCATATTATGTTAGAAATGACAAGAGCTCTTCTAATAGAATCATGGGTTCTCAAAGTCTTTTGGCCAGAAGCCCCTAGCTACAGCTACCTACCTTATCAATCGCCTTCCTACCAAAATTCTCAACCTCAAACCCCCCTTGAAAACCTTGGAGAAATTTACTAAACTTCCTCTTGTCCTTACACTCGAACCTAAAGTCTTTGGTTTGCACAACGTTTGTCCACATACCAAAATCTATATCGAAGTAAACTTGATGCCTGTGCTGAAAAATGTGTCTTTGTGGGTTATGGAGTTAACCAAAAAGGGTTATAGATGTTATAATCATAAGACACGTGACACATACACCACCATAAATTGTAACTTTCTCGAAACCAAATACTATTACTCCTCCCAACACAAGTGGTCAGGGGGAGGAAGAGTTTGACCCACCTAGTTGGTTGAAATATGTCATAACACCAGAAGGAAACTGTAACAATCACAGTATCGACAACAAATCACCTAAAAACCCTACACCAAAGTGACTCCTCCCCAACCTGATACCCGAGGTAAGTGATTCTTCTGAATCTGTCACAAACATTGATGATTCTCTGAATCTGTTGCAAACATTGAACCTACTGATGATCTTAATGTGTCTTGTCAAGAAGAATCAGGACAAAATGTTGAGGTGTTACAGGAAGGTGAAGAACCCCCACCAGAAGAAGTTTCTGAAAGATATGTGTTACCACCAAGAGCAAACATGGGAGTTCTGCTAAAGAGATATTCCCCAGAAAAGGAGCCCAAAAGTTCAAAATATCCCATGGCTAACATAGCTAAAGGAAACTTATCTCAGGAAGCAAAAACATTTGCTACAACTATATGTTCTGAAAATATCCCTTCCAATGTAGAATAAGCCCAAAAATCAAAGAACTAGAAGAATGCAATGGAGATCGAAATGGAAGCCTTGGTAAAGAATGGAACATGGGAAAACTGTAATTTTCCACAAGGCAAGAGACCAGTTGGATGTCGATGGGTCTATACAGTGAAATATAAGCCGGATGGTATGATAGAGAGGTATAAGGCCCGACTAGTTGCTAAAGGCTACACTCAGACATATAGGGATCGATTATTCTGAAACCTTTTCTCCAGTTGCAAAACTTGACATAATCAAGGTTCTCTTCTCCATAGCTCTGCAAAATGAAGGGTGACCACTTCACCACTTTGACATTAAAAATGCTTTCCTACATGGAGAACTAAAGGAAGAAGTTTATATGGAAACACCACCCGGATTTTCACATAACTTTAAAAATGGTGAAGTCTGTCGAGCCTTGAACAAGTCATTGTATGGACTAAAACAATCTCCCCGGGCGTGGTTCGGGAGATTTACCATAGCAATGAAAAAATACGGGTTTAGACAGAAGTAACTCGGACCATACCTTGTTTCTTAAACGAAGAGGAAAGCTGGTAACTTGTTTAATAATCTATGTTGATGATATGATTATTATAGGAAATGACAAAGAAGAAATGGCAAGACTGAAAGAATGCTTATATACAGAATTCGAAATGAAAGATCTAGGAATACTTAAATACTTCCTTGGAATTGAAGTTTTAAGGTCAAGACAGGGAATCTTCATTTGTCTGAAGAAATATATTTTTGGATTTATTTAGCAGAAACTGAGATGCTTGATTACAAACCCGCTGAAACTCCCATGATGACAAACCAAAAACTTTACATGGAGCAAAGCAACAGAGGTTGCGCACTGAGAAGAACAGATACCAACAAATAGTAGGGAAGCTAATATATCTTTCACACACCCGTCCAGATATAGTATATGTAGTAGGAGTAATAAGCCAATTCATGCACTAGCAATAAGTTACTCATATGGAGGGCAGCCCTTAAGGATTATAAGATATCTGAAAGGATCGGTTTGGTCATGGAGTACTCTTCAAATCAAATGGCCATTTAAACACTCATGTGTTTACTGATGCAGATTGGACAGGAAATAGAGGAAATCGGAGATCCACGTCAGGTTACCCTCACTCGGGTTGGTGGTAATCTTGTCACTTGGAGAAGTAAAAAACAAAAGGTGATCGCTCTCTCAAGTGCTGAAGCCTAATTCAGAGGGATAGCAAAGGGATTGGCAGAGGCCTTATGGATACGAAAAATTCTAACTGAGATTGGGTTCCCGCCGAAAGAGACAAGCAAGATCATGTGTTTCAATGAAGCTGCAATTCAAAATCTCAGAAAACCCCGTGCAACATGATCGAACAAAACACATAGATGTGGGCAGGCATTTCATCAAGGAGAAACTTAAAGCTAATATAATTGAACTACCATCTGTCTGATCTGAAAACCAATTGGAAGATATGTTAACCAAAGTTGTCGGAAGCAGAATCTTAAATAATTGCTTGGACAAGTTGAATTTTTGGAGATATCACTATTCAACTTGAAGGGGAGTGTTAGAAAAAGAGAAATAATTTAAGGATTAGTCAAGATTGAGCGACATCATCTCCCAAATTAGAGGATCCGCCAGCTCATTGCTAGCCTATTTTCCAGCCAAAGTTTTTATTATGTTTCCTTTTTCTCCTTCCTGTAATCTTGTATAAGTTGATGTGTGTAAAATGCAATATATAAATTACATCAAATGAGGCATAAAACTAACCCTTTTTTAGTACTAATGTTGGAAAAAGTGTGCTTTTGTCTTTCTTTTGTATTTTCAGGACCAAATGAGCTTAAACGAACAAAAGGAACAAATATGCAGCAAAAACTAACATAAATACAAAGAAAGGAATAAACATGGCATGCCCGACCCCTCAACAGCATCTCCACAAGCAAAAACAAGAAACAGAAGGCTGGCCATGGCCCGTGCCCGTGCCCGCTGGACACGGGGGCTTGGCCGGGCTTCTGTTCAGGATATAAATAGGGGTGCTTGGCTCACTTCAAAGGCATCCCTTGGCAAACCACCTCTCTCTCACTTTGCCACCACAACACCACCACTACAACACCCACATCCACCACCATCATCCATCATCCACCTTAGAGTGTGTGTAGTAGTCTCGGGATCCAAGATTGATCGAAAGAGTTCTTGTCAATCAAAGGCCATGCTTGGCTAAGTCTCTTACATCACTTGGTGAAGATAAGCATTTAATGTATTACTTTTGATTTTTAATCTTTTCGCACTTTTTATTTGGTTTTGTATTAATGACTTCAATAACTAGTTTCTTATGTTGAAGGTGAAACTTCTTTATCATTTGTCCGTGGTGTCTTAGCATTACTTTACTGTCTATATAAAGTAAAAGATTTTCACCATTCATATCTCTACGGTCTATATAGAGATATGTTGGCTACCTGGTCGGGGGTTAAGGGAATGGTTTAGTAAGGTTCTTGCCTTGTTCAGTGTATAGATCCTGCAAGGACCTGGGTCAAGCTTACTAGGACCTCCTTCAATACCCAATGGTATTGGATAGGGGGGGGGGGGTGCGAATGGCTTGATCCCCTCATATGTAAACTATTATTAATACATTAAACCGGCTATTTGAGATTGTATCCCTGCTGACTCAAACCACTTAGCCGATGGTAACGTCGCCTTCAAAAGAGGGGCCTACCACTTTTCGCATTAATAACTTAATTAATTATCTTTCAATATTCCGACCCTTTGGGATTGTATCCTTGCTGACTCAAACCACTGGGTTGAGGGTAACGTCACCTTCAAAAGATGGGCCTACTACTATAACTAAGATAATCTCTTAAAAAGTGCAAAAGTGCGGAAATCATCAAAGGATACATAAAGGCGAGTCGGATCCAAGTGATTCGTCTTGTCTATCTGTTTTTATTTTTATTTTAAGCATTTTTAGTTTTTATTTTTCATGTTTAAAACCTTTTCCAAAAATTTTAGATTGATTAGACGTTGAGGATAAACCGGTATTAAAAGCTCTTGTGTCCTTGGACGACCTCGGTCTTACCAACGCTATACTACGCTCACGATGGGTGTACTAGCCCATGTGTATGTTTAGTGTTAGTAGAATATCGTGTTTTATCAATTTAAAACTTGACTAATGCTTAAAATGTGCTTAAAATATCAATAAAATCATAACACACCTAACGCACACCAAGTTTTTGGCGCCGTTGCCGGGGACACAAGGATTTTAAGAATGCTTAAAATCGACAGCCTAATCGTTTTTCAAAACCTTTTTAAAACTGCGTGCACAATTTTACATTTTTAGGTAGTTTTTGCATTACAGTAGACTGAACACGGGGCCGTGCTGCATAAAAATTAACTGAACACCCAGATACAGAGTCTGAACACGGGGTAGTGCTCACTAAGCACGCCCCCGTGCTGCACAAAACCAGTCACATTTTTTTAAAACGCCTAGATACAGAATCTGAACATGGGCCGTGCTCACTCAACACGGGGCCGTGCTCAGCCTCTGTTTCCGTTTTTATTTTTGTTTTCTGGTCCCGAGACTCTGTTGTGGTCTGCTGAGTGATTCTTATGGATCAATACTCAGGAGGTTACAACTACCACTATGAGGAGGATGATTATGAAGAAGAGTATTGTACCATTTGTGGTAATCCTCATTCGTTACAATATTGTGACCTCTTTGAACCATCCCCTTCGTAAACTTACTATGAGGAGCCCAGGTACGAGCCAACCACTTCATACACATACTATGAAGAGCCAAGGTATGAACCTTCTCCCTCATACTCATATCTTGATGAACCAAGGTATGAGCCTTCGTACTCATACTTTGAAGAGCCAAGTTATGAACAACCCACCTCATTTGAGTATTTTGAAGAACCAAGTTAATATAAGGAACCATGGCATGAACAACCCACCTCATTTGAGTATTTTGAAGAACCAAGTTACGACCCTTATCCATCATATACTTACAATGAGGAACAATGGTATAAACCATCTACCTCATATGAGTATTATGAGGAACCAAGGATCGAACTTCCAAACTCAAGCGGTGGGGATATTTATTCCGATTGCTTTGACGAACCACCAACTATATCCCCCATAGCCGAAAAGATAATAGAACACCTTAAAACTATCGAGAGCTATATAAAAGAAGCCCGCGCAAGGGAAGAGGAATCCCGCCCAAAGGAACAGGTAATTTGTACCAAAGAAGTGATAGTTGAAGAGGTAAAAATGTAAGAACAAGTAAGTGCAAAACCGACACATGAACTAAACAACGAAAAAGGTGAGTCCGACAACGTTAATCTATAAAAAGAGTCTAATTTTCAAGAAATTACCCTCTTGTCACCTTCTTTCGAAAACCATTGTTTAGTACCAACTCATGCTATGTTTTTAAAAGAATTAAACACTAACACTAAAATTGACGAAATGGTAAGCATTAAGTTAACAAATAATCAAACTACGCTAATAAAAGATGATCCATTTGAAATTAACATTACACCGGTTCCATGTTTCTTTCAAAATTCCTTTACTAGTAATATTACGATTGATAAAGATCTTTGTGTTAATATAATGCCAAACTACATTTTCGAAAAATTAAGTATTGGTGATTTTTCTCCACTTCAAATACTCATTTTTCTATCTAATAAAAATAAAATAATATCAATAGGAGTAGTTGAAGATGTGTTAGTCCAAACAAATCAAATGGTAGTCCCTACCAACTTCGTCATCCTTGATGACGCCCCACTTGTGTTGGGACGACCTTTTGTGAAAACCCACGAAGCTTTGAAGAATCGAAAGCAAAACAATCTACCCATTCAATTAGGGGCATTCAAAAGAAGTGTCGATCTTGAGCATTCAATGAAATATACAATCGGCAATGATGACCCCCTAATCGAAGATGAAGATGAGCCACCCGATACGGAAGAAGAAATCGACCACTTTGTTGAAGAAGAGGTCGCCATTGAACAAACCTTTTTGGTTCTTCATCAAAATGAGCAACCAAATAAGGAGTCTCCTAAAGACCCACCACTTGAGCTCATAGAACTCCCTAAAGGTTTGGAATATGCTTTTCTCGACAAGGATGGTAAGTCACCTGTAATTATTTCATCAAAATTAACTAATGTAGAAAAAGAAAAATTAATCACGCTTTTGAAAAAACACAAAAACGCGATCGCTTGGAAGTTTGTAGATATTAAAGGAATAAGCCCTTCCATGTGCACGCACAAAATTTTAAGGAAAAATTACAAGTTTTGTCCTTTATCTTTATACCACTTTTCAGGCGGTGTCCTTTTTAACGAATGTTGACAAGCGGTGTCCTTTACTAGGTATTTTGTTGCAAGTTTAGTCCTTTACACCCAACCCAGTTAAAAAACCCTGTTAGTTGTTGACAGACGGTGTCCTTTACTAGGTATTTTGTTGCAGGGTTTGTTCTTTACCTATGTATTTTGTTGCAAGTTTAGTCCTTTACACCCAACAATTAACAGGGTTTTTTAACTGGGTTGGGTGTAAAGGACTAAACTTGCAACAAAATACCTATTAAAGGACACCGCCTGTCAACATTCGTTAAAAAGGACACCGCCTGAAAAGTGGTATAAAGGTAAAGGATAAAACTTGTAATTTTTCCAATTTTTAATGAATGATGACTATAAATCGGTAATACAACCACAACGTAGAGTAAATCCAAACGTCCAAGAAGTGGTTAAAAATGAAGTCATCAAATTACTTGACACCGGACTTATCTACCTGATTTCCGATAGTCCTTGGGTAAGTCCCGTCCAAGTAGTTCCTAAGAAAGGAGGTATGACGGTGGTCACTAACGAAAAAAAATGAATTAATACCAACGAGAACCGTCACCGGATGGAGAGTATGTATAGATTATCGACGATTAAATGAGGCAACAAGGAAAGATCATTTCCCCTTACCTTTTATTGATCAAATGTTAGAAAGATTATCCGGTCACAAATTTTAATTTTTTTTTAGATGGTTTTTCAGGTTACTTTCAAATACCGATAGCACCCGAAGACCAAGAAAAGACAACATTCACATGCCCCTATGGAACTTTTGCTTATCGACGCATGCCTTTCGGTCTATGTAATGCCCCCACAACTTTCCAACGTTGCATGGTGGCCATTTTCCATGATATGATAGAAAAGACTATGGAAGTCTTCATGGACGACTTTTCTATCTTTGGAGATTCATATGACCAATGCCTCGATAACTTTGAATGAATGTTATCCCGATGTGAGGAAACTAACCTTGCCCTTAATTGGGAAAAATGCCATTTCATGGTAACGGAGGGAATAGTACTCGATCATAAAATCTCAAGCGAAGGAATGGATGTTGATCGGGCTAAAATAGACATTATTTCTCGACTACCACCCCCATCCTCCGTTAGAGCCATCAGAAGTTTCCTAGGACATGCCGGATTTTATAGACGATTTATCAAAAACTTTTCTAAAATCTCAAGACCTTTAACAAGGATTGCAACCAAGCATTTCTAATGCTAAAAGAAATGCTAGTCAATGCACTATCATGATAGCGCCTGATTGGAAATTACCTTTCGAAATCATGTGTGATGCAAGTGACTTTGCAGTTGGAGCCGTCTTGGAAAAAAGAAAAGATAAGCATTTTCACCCAATTTATTACGCTAGTAAAAGACTTAACGATGCACAAGAAAATTACACAACAACTGAAAAAGAATTACTAGCTGTAGTATTTGCTTTTGATAAATTTCATTCTTATCTTGTTCTTTCTAAAACGGTAGTTTATACAGACCATGCAGTCGTTCGTTATCTCTTTAAGAAACAGGATGCTAAACCACGTTTGATCAGATGGATTCTACTCCTCCAAGAATTCGACATTGAAATAAAAGACAAAAGAGGAGCAGAAAACACCGCTGCAGATCATCTTTCCCGCTCAGAAGATCCAGCTTTAGAGGCAACTAGGGACGAGCTAATCAATGAAGAATTCACAACTGAATCTTTAGAAATGGTGGAATACCGAGAAGAGCCATGGTACGCCAACTACGCTAACTACTTAGCTAGTGGAGTAGTCGCAAAAGGATGGTCGCATCATCAAAGAAAAAAGTTCTTTGCCGATGTAAAGCATTATTTTTGGGAAGACCCTTATCTTTTCAAAATGTGTGCCGACCAACTTATCCGACGATGCGTACATGGTGGTGAAGCAAAGAGAATTCTTCGCCATTGTCATGAAGGTCCATACGGAGGACATCATGGTGCCGCTAGTACCGCACAAAAGGTATTTGATTCAGGATTTTATTGGCCAACCATTTACAAAGACGCCAAAAGTCTTATCAAGACATGTGATGCATGCCAATGATCAGGTAATATTTCTTCCAAAAATGAAATGCCACAAAATGGCATTCTTATTTTTGAAATTTTTGATGTGTGGGGACTCGACTTTATGGGACCTTTCCCACCGTCAAAAGGAAACAAATATATACTTGTGGCAGTGGATTACTTGTCAAAATGGGCCGAAGCCGAAACTCTTCCAACGAATGATGGAAGAGTTATGGTAAGATTCCTAAAACGATTATTTTCTCGTTTTGGAACTCCAAATGCATTAATAAGTGATAGGGGTACCCATTTTTTTTACCATCAACTTGAAATTTTTTTAACAAGATATGGGGTCTATCATCAGATCTTAACAGCATATCACCCTCAAACAAATGGACAAGACGAAGTGACTAATCGAGGTTTAAAAAGAATACTTGAGAAAACCGTAGGGTTAAATAAAAAGGAATGGGCCGATAAATTAGACGACGCTTTATGGGCTTTTCGAACTACATATAAAACAAGCATAGGTACCACCCCATATAAGTTCGTATATGGAAAGAGTTATCAATTTCCAGTAGAAATAGCACACAGGGCCTACTGGGCAATAAAAAACGTAAACTTAGACATAGAAATTGCTGGTAAAAATTGATTTTGTCAATTAAATGAATTAGACGAACTAAGGAATCACGCATACTATAACTCCGAAATTTATAAGGAAAGAATGAAAAATTTGTATGATAAACACATTAAACCTAATGAATTTCGGGTAGGAGATCAAGTTCTATTGTTTAATTCACGACTTCGATTATTTCCCGGTAAATTAAAGTCTAGGTGGTCAGGACCTTTTTCTATCACCCATATTTTTTCACACGGTGCAATTGAAATTAAATCTCGGAATGGAATTCCATTCAAAGTCAATGGCCAACGGCTAAAGCTTTATCAAGGATTCATTGAGGATGAAGAGGAGGAGATCTCGCTACAAGCGGCCAACGAATAAACGAAGGTTTATGCATCAACATCATATCTTGTAAGTAATGAACGTCGGGAAAGCTTCTAAATCGGTAAGATTTCTAATACCAAGTTTCGGGAAATAGGTCACTCACACGTACACTAAAAAAAAAAAAAATTACCCGCCCATGGGGCCGTGGTCGGCTAATGTCGGGGATAAAACCCCTTTTTCCTTTCATACTTCACTTCAACACGACCCATTTCCCCGGAAACTCTCTGGTTCCTCCGCGAATCTCTGCAGATTTTCACGTCCTTCCACCGTTCAATAACGTCAAGGTATGATTCTATCATCATAGTTAGTTAGATTAATGATTTGCATGTAGTTTAACATAAAAAATTTGGGAAAAAATCTAGGGTTCTTCAACTTGAACCGAATCAAACCTCAAATTTTTGCTTAGATCTGTTAGTATTAGTATAGTTGCATGTTATAGGAAGTAAATCAACTTGAATTGTTTGTAGATTTGCCCGATTTCAAACAAAAACCTCAAACCCTTGTTTTTGAACCGAAAAAGATGAAATTGAAGGGGTAAACGGTTTGTTTTTGGAAAAACGGCACTTGGGGTTTCATTTTCAGGGAAAACCGCCCCTACTCAACCAAAAATTTTCAAGTTTTTGAAACAGGGACGAAAAATGGAATTTTTCGGAAACAGACGCCTGAGCACGGGGCCGTGCTCAGCGAGCATGGGGGCGTGGCCAACAATTTTCATCCGAACACGGGGTGTGGCCAGTGGCCACGGGGTCGTGTGCAGCTTGTTGTTTTCAGTTTTCTTAGGAAATTTATTGTTTTGTAGTAATTGTTTTGTGTTTTCTTTCAGATGGCCAAGAAATTCACACGCTTCAATCAGAATGAGTGGAACTATCAAGCCCAATTTGAAGTTCTTCAGACAAGGCTCGAGGAAAATCCAAGACAAGTATGCCTCGAGACTCTAGAAGCAGTAGGGCAGATAGATCGCTTCAACAACCTAGTCACGGGTCCACTTAGGGCGGCCCTCTGCACTTGGCTCCATTCGGTCCACGAATTCTATAGCACTTTTGCGTTCAAAGCTAAAGCAGAGCCATTTGATGGGGAGGGGGTTGAATTTCGCTGTGCTGGAGATGTACTTTCAATCTCCATTGCACAGTTTGGGGTAATAATTAGGTTGTTTTCTGAAGATGATTCCGGAGACGAAGAAAACACGGGTGGTCTCCGTGAAATCTCGCCAAATATGCGTCAGACGGCATGGTCTCAACTCAGGGAAGGACCATACGATCCAAGCCAAACTAAAAGCTCCCAGTTGCGGGACCCTCTCTACCGCTACATTCATAGGGTCCTTAGCAACTCCCTCAACCAAAGGCGTGACAGTACCGGTGTTGTTAACCTACGTTATCTGACTACCTTAAACTGCATCCACAACCATGTGTCTCTTGATGTTCCACACCTGCCTCTCCGAAACATGCACCTGAACCAACTAGCCACTTCCCCGACCCCTATCTTCTTTAGGGGATGGATCTACCGCCTTTATAAGAACTTTGTCCAAAGGATGCCAAGATCCTTCCGTAAAGGTCCATGGTCGGACAAGGTAGATCTCGTTATATGCCGCTCAATGGGAATCATCAACGAGGCGGGTGACGGGACGGTTCGATTTCAAACGGTTCAGGGACATGTTTGAAACCCACAGGAGGCTCTTGTTTTTCACGCCGCACCAATCCGTCCTCCTCCTCAATTTTAGGGCCATGCGGGCTCATCCTTTTCTCAATGGGGTGGTTTTTCTAACTTTCAAAGCTTACATGATCTTTTGCAGGAAAATCTCTTGTGCACCCGCAATACCTACAACATGGCCAGCAACACCTACACCCGGATCGGAGCAATGGATAGGAACATCTCCGACATGCAAGATGACATCAGCCACATCCGGGAGCATATGGTGTACCGAGGAGGAGATGATGAAGATGAAGAGATGGATTGAGGCAAAGGAGTCGGAGGTAATATGACACGGTTGCGGCTTCTATCAGGTTAACCCTTAATCTCATGAACAATTGTCTGGCCTATGTGCCAAAGTTTGAACAATTTACTTTTCTTTAACACTTTTACTTTTCTGCATTTTTTTTAGTTTGTGATGTGGATGATAACTTTGGTATGTTTAGGATGTTTGTTATTTGTTGTGTGGTATTTTAAGCAAAACAAGTACCTAAGAAGCTTGGAGGCACTAAGTATTAGTGCTACGTAAGCCCGGAAACCCAAACCGAAAGCCAAAAACTTGTTTCATTCGATCGAAGACTGTCACCATGGGGTCGTGCTCGGCCAGCACGCCCCCGTGTCCACCACCCTGTACCTGCTGATTACCTGAAAACTGCCCGCCACGGGGCCGTGTCCACCATACACACCCCCGTGGCCAACTTCTGTAAGTTTTTGTTACTGGCACTCTGACCACGGGGCCGTGCTCATCCAGCACAAGGCCATGGCCAGGTGCCCAGCAACACCAAACCTTATTTTTAAACACCTTTTTACACATTCAATCAACCAAAAAAAACTTATTTTTGTGACACATTGAGGACAATGTGTAATTTAAGTGTGGGGGGGATGCTAAAACCTTGAATTTTGCAAGTCCTAACAACAAGCCTTACACAAAACTCAATTGGAACCGCTAATCACCCCAATTTTTTTCAAAAACTTTTCATTTTTTTACTTGTCTTGGTTTAATTTAGGAATAACAAGTTTTGAAAATGTTATATTTTCACAAATTTACAACCAATAGCGTCGTGATAAAAAGAACCAACATAAGAAAATTATGAAACGACATGACAAATCTAGTTAAAATTTGATTATATATACTTGATCACATTATAAACCCATTCCCACAATAAGTGAGTTTTGAGCATTTATTGAGCATACAAGCATACATCTTTAAACTAAATGCTCATTTTTCGTTTCTTGTGTGAATAGCCGCTTGGTTCTTACCACTCTAGAACTTGCCACGACAATACATTCCTGGTCCTTACCAACTTAAACCCAAGTAAGTAAATGAAGTAGGCATTAGGACTAACCCATTTTCCTTTCAACACCATTATTTTTCATTTTCTTTTTTCACCTACCCAAAATCCCCCTAGTTAACCCATTTGAGCCTAAACCTTTTCATTTCTAAACCCACAAAACAAAACAACCTTTACTAGGGGTGCAAACGAGCCGAGCCGAGCCCGAGCCCGAGCTCGACCAGGCTTGAGCTCGAGCTCGATTAACTTATGAGAGCTCGGGCTCAAGCTCGGCTCGTTTGTATTTTCTCAAGCTCGAGCTCGGCTCGTTATCTATTAATTAGTATATTAAATAAAAATAATATAAATAATAGACTTTTTAGGCTCGTAAGCTTGATAAGTGAAGCTCGGGCTCGGGCTCAGGCTCGTTTACTAAATAAGCTTATTTTTAGATTCGAGGTCGGATTGTAAACAAGTTTAAATAAGCTCGGCTCGACTCGGCTCGTTTACACTAAGGCTCGATAAGGCTCGACGAGCCTAACGAGCTTCACATGCGAGGCTCGAGCTCGGGCTCGATAAAAAAACGAGCTTTGTTTTGAGGCTTAAGCTTGACTCGGGCTCGATAAGGCTCGGCTCGTTTCGAGTTTTTTCTAGAGCCGATCTCAAGTAGCTCGCGAGCCGCTCGGCTCGTTTGCACCCCTACCCTTTACCCACCAAAACCTTTTTCTTTTCAACCCTTTATTTTAGTAAAAAGCTTGGTCTTCTTGTGACGTTTCGTTATCATCAAAAAAAAATGAAAGTCTAGCATTAGAAAAACAAAATTCTCAAAGAAACTTTGTTTGAAAACGCTTAGTTTGAATAAAAATCACAAAAAACAAAAAGTTTTACGACGACCGACGCTTTTTACGCTTTTAGCCCTTTTTACTAACCACTAACCAAAACCATCTACCCTTAGCCCAAGCCTAACCCTTTCCCCATGTCCTCCTGATATTTACAAAGGTTAATAGTTAAAAAGGAGTAGGATTGATTGCTTGGCAAGCTTATGGTAGAAGTAAGTTCCATGCCGGTCTCGAGTTTTTCACAAAAATACATTTTCGACAGAGTGTTGAGTGATCTCTCGTGAGGTATGTGAACTTGTATATAAATGAAATTTTAAAGAGGCATGTTATGCCCGAATAAATAATTTCTCTTATAAAACGTTCTAAATAAATCATAACGAATAGGATTGTAAATAGAATAAAAATAAAACCCAATAAAGATCTTGGATTCCTGACACTCAAGACAAGCCCAAAACTTCTTTTCTACCCATTCCATTTGGGTGTGTAAGCCACAAAATAAAGAGTTTTGCTTGAGGACAAGTAACGATTCAAGTGTGGGGGTATTTGATGTGTGTAAAATGCAGTATATAAATTAAATAAAATGAGACATCAAACTAACACTTTTTTAGTACTAATGTTGGAAAAAGTGTGCTTTTGTCTTCCTTTTGTATTTTCAGGACCAAATGAGCTTAAACGAACAAAAGAAACAAATATGCAGCAAAAACTAACATAAATACAAAGAAAAGTAATAAACGTGGCATGCCTGATCCCTCAACAACATCTCCACAAGCAAAAACAAGAAACAGAAGGCTGACCACGGCCCGTGCCCGCTGGACACGGGGGCGTGGTCAGGTGTCTGCAAAAAGGGACAAAGCTGTAGAAGCTTCCATTGCCCACCACGGGGGCGTGCCCTGCTCAGCACGGGGCGTGGTCAATGCTAAGATTTGCAGAATCTTACAAATCTTGATAGTATAAATACCCTTCTGCACACGGGGCCGTGTGGAGCATAATGCAGACAATTGCAATTAATGAAGGAAGAGAAAATGGATGGCCACAGCGGCGTGTCTAGCGGACACGGGGCCGTGGCCGGGCTTCTGTTTAGGCTATAAATAGGGGTGTGTTGGGATTGAACCCTACCAGAGGAACAGATAATTAAAGCCAAAATTGGATCACAACAGTGGATTTACAATAAGAAGCAGTTTACATTAGACTTTCCCCTTGAAAGTGATTTTAACATCTGATGGTCCTCTATCCACTGTCCGGATACAACAGCTGCTGTCCTTCAAACTGCTGATGAAGCCCTGAAGACTGCTAAGAAGTAAACACTGCTGGTTCAAACTACTGACGCTAAAAGGCAGCCCACTCAAGGACTGATCAACCTTGAGGAAAACACTGATGAAAGGAGAAAGCAGTAGTTTAGTGTATCAGTTGTTTTGTATAAAGTCAGTGATTAAGAGTAGCAGTGTTTGTATAGGAACAGTGGTTACAGGTTGTTAGTCTGTTAGACGTCGCTTTCATGGTCACGTCAGCTGAGATGCTTCAGTGGTTTGGTTTGCCTATAAATGGAGCAGTACTCTGTACTGTTACATTTGATTGACTGAGCGAGTTCTTCTCCTCTAGTCCAATCCTTTCATCTTGTGCAATCAACAATGGAGTATCAGGCTGAGGGGGAGTTTAGTTTGTAAGCTTGCTTTGTAATCTTTTGATTTGCTTTGTAACCTTTTAATTGATGAAAAGCATGTGTTTATGAAAACCATCTTCCTCTTTGATTGTGTTTACAAAGTTTGTATTCATTTCCGCTGCATATCTTATTGAATCATGCTTATTAATTGTCCATTTATTACAAACAAACACAATCATGAGAGCCTCCGATCCTAGCAATTGGTATCAGAGCTTGGACAGTCAACTTTGATTTAACAATCATTTTGACATAACAGTTCAGCTCAAAATTCATTGATACTAAGGTTGATTGTATTAAGTTGAACAACAGAGTAACGAGTAATTATGTTCAAACCTGCTATTCAAAAACTCTATAAAACAACCAAGATGTCATAAGATACATAAATTTCACACAACAAGTGATGTCATGCACAAGTCACCCATAGTTTTCAAATCTGAAAACATGTCTGGTAACTATGGTATGATCATTTCTTTCCAAAATTGATTTCAACTGTTGTTATGAAATTTGTGATGGTTTCATCATGTTTTGATGCTAAAGTATGAACCTCAGATTAACAAAAACCTACGTTCATAAAAACATTATTGTTTTTGCTAATGTATAAAGAGGGAAATTAAAACTTTAGTCATTAGATCTTATGTGTTGAAAAACAGGTTGAGAATCCTCAAAAGGACCAAATCAACCTTGTTAAAAATACATTAAGAAAATCAGGGGTTAAAATAGTCCGAATCATATGTAATGTGAGATTTGATAATGGAATGTGTATAAATGTGGTCAGATCTCTCAAAAACATTACTGCAAAATGATCCTGGAATAAGTATTTCTTCAATAAAGACCTCCCAGTAAGTATTTCATTACTTATGAATGGGAAGGGTAAAAAGGGAAGAAGGAAAATCACAAAAACTCAGAAGTGTGTTTATCTCAAAACTTTTGTAGTCAAAAGAAAAGAGTATAAATATAAAACACTTAAGAGTCAAAAATTGGGGTAACAATGGTCATCTATCAACTGTGTGCATTCATTGGGTCAGGGAAGTTCAGGTAACAATAGTATCTTCAGTAAATAAACTTACAAGAGGACTAGACAAGATTTTCAGAATCATCACATGGTAACAAAGTCTTTAACAGGGCTTTCAAAAACTCATGTGAACATGTGTCCTCATTTTTGGTGTCAATCAATCAACAAGAAAAAGGTCTCAAACAGTGGTGATTACAATGTATTTCAAACCCTTGACCATTTTTCATAAAACTTGAGAATGATGTGATTGCGTGTTTTATTGGGAAATTTACCAGTTCCTTTTGATGCTATTTTCAGAAAAACCTTTAATCATTTTTTTTTAAAAGAGGTTTTTCTCAAATAAACAGGGTATATCATTCTTTATTTTTTTTAAGAATGATATATTTTGTACTTTTGCTTGTTTTTTTGTTTGGCAAAAGTTTCAAACTCCTGTCAGGATATAGAACCTTTATTTTTGTTGGTGATATTATCCTCAAAACAGATCAAAAGGAAATGGTACATGTGTCAATGTCATGTCAAACTCAAATTTGTTTTAACACAGTTCAAATATTGATTGCTAACATACCTTAAAATACTTGGATACTCATGTCATAATTAAAAATTATGACTCAAAATGAGTAGCCATTGTAAAAGAGTTTTCATCATCTGGGATACTAAACCACTGTCAGGAATCTATAAAAGCTTCAAAATGTGTAACTGACTTGTGGCAAAACCTTGAATGCAAATTCTCATAAAAGCTGCTGACATGTTGAACTTGACAATTGGCATTTAAAATGTATTTTGTTGAGGATAGCAATTTTGCAGACATTTCAGAATCAACATCAACAGATGTTAGAGATGATATTGTGATTTCACAAGATAAAATCATTCCTATCATCAGTATAGCAGATGCTCAAATATTTGTCAAAAAGCTTATCCACTGGTGCAATTACAGTTGCTGATATACTAGTCTTTCAAATCCTTACCATTACCCCTAACTACTACTTTGTTCAAACATCTGCTTCCTAAATATTGTCCACTGCTGAAAGTCAACCACTGATCCTTCATTTTCTTGGCAAGCACTGATGCTCAAAATCAGTGTCTTATCCACTGATATGCTATCCATTGATAGTAAAAATCACCCACTGCTCTCATATTGTTACCGTTGTAACCACTGATATTTGCTTCATCAGTGATTCTCCAAAACAACTGTCCTCCATTATTCATCTTTTCTTCAGAGGTTGGCACGTGGTCAGTTCTTAGCCATCAGATCTTTGTAACCGCTGCCACATCAGCACTTACTTTTTCCCTAAATAAAACTCTGATCAAAACCCCCAAACAGGGTTTTACACTGTCGAATTGAATTCCAAAAATTCTCTTCTCAAAGCAGTTTCCAACCTCCATTTCAAATCATTCTTCGTCTTTCTTCATCAAAATGACGAAATCAAAATCAAAATCAAAATCAAAGTCAAAATCATCATCATCTTCCAAAGAGGTCGCTCAAACGGCCGCTGAACCCATTGAAATCCCTTACAAATCCCCTCACAACTACTTGGGTCCATGGTTGTAAAACAAGGTTTCCAAGGCCGAGTACTCCCCGAGTAGTCGCTACAAGGTAGGCTGCCGAGGCGACTTTCTTCGACTCCGCCTAATTACTCGGAGTCGGTCAAACGCGGTCAACCTCGGCCAGAATTGGATCTAGTAGGTCAACTCGGGCCTAGTTTGACTTAAATAATAATAAAACATAATTTCTATGTCCATCATATTAAAGAATGAATATCATTTTCCCGTATTTTGCTATAAATATTAGTAAATATATGCTATTTGACATATATTTAATCTCCAAAAAGTAAATTCTTTATAATTTAACATGTCCGAGTACTCCCCGAGTACTCACCGCCTAGACCGAGTACTCTCAACTCCCCAGTCGACCGACTAGGGAGCGCCTAGTCGGGTCTACTCACAAAACCCACCAACAATCACACCTTCGATTCCATCATCGACATCATGACTGCATCTAAGTATAAAACTTTGCTAACAGCAGATGCTCCAATCTACCAACAAACCCAGAGAGAGTTTTGGAAAAATGCTACTCTTGAAAAACAAGACGATAAATTCATAGCCATCAACTCCTCTATACAGGGTAAAGTGATTCAAATTACTCCACAATTAATCTCAGAAGTCTTTAAACTTGATGATCAGAAAGGTAAAACTTCTTTTTCTAAAAGCGAGTTGAAAACTGATTTTCTGGGAAGGGGGTATGCAGAACAAACAAAAAGGGATACCTTACAAAAAGGTTTCTTCCCTTCTGCACCTAGGTTTTTATTTCACACTCTCTTGATGTGTGTTTCAAATAAAACAACTGCTTTTAATGAAATACCATTAAACATCCAATGTCTGGGTTATGCCATTTACATAATGAAAATTATAACTATTCCCAGGAGATCTTTGATGATTTGGTGAAAATGTTGATATCAAAGCATTTCTACTTTTTCCATGGTTTCTAAGCTACTACTTTAAACAAAAATTTGGAAAAGAAAATGAAAATCTGCTCAAAAAAGGTGTTTATTTTCAAATAAAAGGTTTAACACCTGAAACATTCACTAGAATGTTAACACCTTTAAAAACAAAAGCAGAGGTGCTTGAGCAGAATTTAGCAGTTACCACTGCTCCTCAGGTATCTGCTGCTGAGCCCACTGCTCCAGGTGACCATTGCAGCACAACCACTGCTTTGAAACCCACACTTGTCATTACCGAAAAGACCAAAAAGAAAACATCCAAAAAGCCCCCCAAACCAAAAACAAAGGCAACTCTGGAAGATGAGATCCCAGAGCCACTGCCAGTGACAACACAAATGTCACCAACAACCATTGCTGCTACTTCCTCACAGCAGTTGTAAGAAAGATCTCCACCAATGCCTCAAACTCCTCCTGCATCCTCACAAAAGGATCAGGTTATAAGCACAGGGACCCCACATTATGAAGCTCTGGAGCCAATTGGATCCATCTTCCTCAGTCCTGATCCCAAGGACATGTCTCTTTCATCACCCATATCTTAACCCCTCATATTACCACAGTCAATAATACCCTTGTTGCATGCAGTTGCTATAGCTCAGACACAAACCAGTTCCTCTCTATCACCTATCACTGAGAGTACACTCCAACAAGTGACTGGGTCTGATGCTTATTGTTTTGGTCAAAAATTACCGAAGTAATTAAGTGATCAAATTAGTTAAGTGAGGTAGTGTGCTAGAAGTAAATGTCAAAAAATGTGTTAATTAAATTACTTGCAAAAACAGTTTAAGGATACGGCTCGGGATATTGAGCTGTATCAATGATCAAACAATGAGCAATTAATGAGCAAAAAGTAAAGGAAGTGACACGAGATGTACGAGGAAAGCCCTTGATCAATCTAGATCGCCGGCATAAAACCTCGGGAGCTGACAATCGCAGCTGCCTAGTTCTTCAATTGCTTCAAAAATCAGGATACAGTGCAGGATGTGGTACGGATCGACTAAGTGTTACAACGAAAATGAAATACAAGTGTGGTGTTTGCAACTAGCTAGAATGTGATTGTGTTCGAGAGTGTAAGTGTGAAATGATGTGTTCTAAGTTGATCCGACCTCATCTATTTATAGTAAAGATAATATAACTAACTACCCTAAACTCGCGGGATTCACCGAATATTCCTTCTTGGAACGTTGCAGACCTGGTCTTTCGGGCTCAACGTCTCTTTCTCAACAAATTCGTCCGAGTCTTGAGGAGAAGAAGTCCTTGTGACCGTTAGCAAGCTTCTGCCCTTAACCTGCACGTGGTTAATTCAATAAGCTTCAGGATATCGCCCAAGATGTCAGCAATATCCTCTTTCAGCATCCTGATTACAAATAACCAAACAAAGGCAGGATATTGGTCAGGATACATATGTTAAGAAAATGACCCCTAACAATTGTCCCCAAATATATCAGTTGGGATACCAATCCAACGGATATATTTCAAAACTTTACTTCATAATTTAAGGCAATTAATATGAGTAGACTCTTGAAATGACAGCAGTGCTATTTCCAAGACACTATTTACTTTTTACCCCCTTATACTCATCCTATATTAACCAGGGGACTCCTTGTCTCGGTCATCCTTATCTTCAAGCAAGCATCAGGTAACTTCTCTTCTAATTTTCTCTCTTTAATTTTTCATGATCTGCTCAATGGCACCACGAACGAAATCCCGCTCAGTCCGGTCTGCCTCAACCCTGATAAGTCAAAACCTTATCACTGATCCAGCAAAGGAGATTTGCTGTTTCAATAATGCTGACATTGCTGCTCTCCAAGACTCCGGTGCCTTTCCCGCCGGAACGGTCTTTCGCCCGTTTGACAAGGAAGCCCGATCGGATGCATCATCCGACGAGTGGGTTTGTTTTGTCGCTTATCCTTTCTCCCTTGGACTCCGGTATCCATTTTCACCCTTTATCTCCAGTTTTTTTGACCTCACCGGCCTTAGTTATGCCCAAGTTATGCCAATGGTCTGGCGAATCTTGATTGTGTTGGATCAAATCAAATCTCGTCATTACCCCAACCTTCTTGTTGAGGACCTTCCCGTAGCATATCGATTAAGATCCCACGGCAACCACCGTTATCTTCTATTCTCCATCAAGAGTCCTTTGGTCCTTAAAGCCACCAAGAACGAGGATCGATGGCGACGAAAATTCTTTTTCGTCAAAAGAGACTCCATTGATAAGGGTTTCGATCTACCGGTTAAATGGTTAACCAAGGGTAGGATTTAGGGTTTTAGGAATATCCCCAATCATATTCTCAAACTGTATCCCGGACTTATATTCTGATGTTTTTATGCAGTGAATTTCAGAGATTTAGTGCCTCCTAGCACGGAATCCGAATCCAAGATCAAGGAAATCTACCGTCTTCCTGCCAGCGAAAGAAGTTTTTCCCTGTCTCTCACAGATCCTCATCAAAAATCACATTCAGAAATGTCTGGTAAGCACATTTTCATATGTTAATTATTTTCAAAAATATGATGAGTTTTGAGAGTATCTCCCCTTATGTAGCACCAGTTGTCAACCTTGATGCTTTTGAACTCGATGAACTGGATTGCTATTCCAGCCTTGAACCCGCCAAACAAGAATCCAAGCCAAAGTCGTCTGCTACACCAAAGCCTACCTCCTCGAAAGCTGTTTCTGCTCCCAAAGGCCCTCCGGCATCCAGGACCAGGGCATCCAGTTCTCGGAAGAGAAAGGAGACTGACTCCCCAGCTGTTTCTGAAACATTCTCTCTTGAGAATCATGGGTTCAATGACGCCATCTCATTTCTCAAACAGGTAGAATTTTCTTTCCGATATCCTGTACAAGTATGTTAGTCTTTATCCTGCTTATTATTTACATTAATACCTGTATTTTTATCTATAGGGCCTGGATCGCCTCATGCATTTATACGAAGATGCTAGCGGTCTTAACAAGATGTTGCAGATTCAGCTGGAGAAAGCTCAAGCCACCATAGCTGATCAAGGAACCATTGCAGCTGCCAAATCCCAGCACTATGAAGACAAATACAAGGCAATGACTCAGGAACATCAAGCCGCTCTTCACAAAGCTAATGAGGATGCTCAAGCCAAGCTGGATGCTGCCCTTCTCCAATATCAGCAGAATATGAGCTCATACCGGGATAGCCTAAAAACTTCGGTGGTCGTCTCTCTTCTCCAAGCCAGAATAAGGATGGCTTATGAAGCCATGGACCTGGGCTTTGAATGCCCTTCCTGGAATGTAAAGGCTTGGGAGGAGAAACTACAGGGCCTCGGAGGTCATCCCGTTGCTCATCCTGCAAAACACACTGATGAAGAGCCTTCCAAGGCAACAAAGGAGGTGGCCAATGCTGATGATGGTGCTGAGAAGAATCCTGAGGGTGATGCTGAGGCGAATGCTGGCAAGGAGGTTGCTGTTCAAGCAGGTGCTGCCCCTTAGGCAGCAGAGTGGGCGATGATGGATATACGTGCCAAGGCCGGAGCCCATTTTTTAATTTCATGGTTGTGGTTGCATAAACAATTTACTTTTCCTGTCCTTGAACAATTTACTTTTCCTGCACTAGAACAATGTGATGACCAAAGGTGGATGGGTCCTAGGTTTTAGGACGAAGCCCTTGGTCATCAGTTAGTATAACTTGTTTTGAACACAGTAACGGTTGTAGGTGAACGGGTCCTGTTTTGAGACAAATCCTGCAACCGTTACAAAATTATGGTAACAACTAATTGTGCTTTTGGCGGGTGGGCCTTACCAAAAGCACAACTTTTGACTTGTTAATAATATAACTATCTTTTGACTTATTTTTTGTTACTTTACATTGTTTAGTGTAAGTTTTAGCTTTGTAAAAATTTCATACTGTTATTACACAAAATATCCTGATTAGTATGCTCAGCAACATACTGCAAAAGCCTTTTATCAAATAGATCTTCCATACGTCTTTTTAATTTTGTAAAAATTTCTTTAAAAAGTAAAAAAAATAGTTTATCTCTTCAAAACCAAGTTTTGATGATGATCAAAATTCCAAACCAATACTAGTTTCAAACATCCCAGCCAAATATCCTTAAAAGGACTTTGAGGATATGTGTCAAGATATTTAACATGATGTTATTAAAAATTTAAATGAGACTTGCAAAGGAAAGATCATACCAGACATAGGATATAAACCCATTACCAAACTTCAATCCCTTTGCAACTCTTCCAATGAAGATGTCTCCTGTGCAAGGTACTTAGTGCATTAGTTGCAAACTTCATCCTTTTAGCTTTACACCACCGCCTTGGTGGGAATGTCCCCTGTATATAATGTCTTCAAGTATCTTAGAAATCTACTTAATGTCAGTTTCCATGGCATAAGAAATTTTTCTCGTTCCGAGGGTATAACCCAAGGATGTACTGGAGATAAATCCTTTGTATCCTGGGGAAAATCCCAATTTTTCATGCGCTACAGGCGGGAGTGTATAAACTCCAAGACTTAGAAAGGTGAAAACCTTTAAACCTTAGAGAGTATGAAAATACCCTTTCGTGAGAGAGGGTGATCAATCCTCATATACCGTTAGGATTCAGGATATAGCCAATGGTAACGAAATTGTCAGCCACTTTTACATGGACTGGTCCCGCCACCTTGAACTATCCCTGAATAACTTGCGCTCCAGGCGGGGTGTTGAAACCCAATTCGGAAGAAAGGTGAATACCTTTAAACCTGTGAAGGGATCAGTATCCCTTAAACGTGAGAGAGGGGGCCAATCCTCTAATCTTCTGAGTTATCCCGAGTGCATATCCTGGAGCTATATCCTGAAACATATCTTGCAAAACAAATGTAAACTAAGGTGGGTGTTAGCTTGGCTAACACCCCTCCGATGCTTAAGTCAGTATCAGGTTATAAAGAACAAATTACACCAAACACATTTAAAAGAAGCAAGAATTCATACCATCTCGAATTAGAAATTAAATTCTAGACTCACTTAAAATAGAGCTTAAGGTGTATAGCATTCCAAGATCTCGGTAGCATATCTCCCTCCATATTCTTGAGTCTATACGCTCCTTTCCCTGCTTCTGATTCAACTTCATACGGTCCTTCCCATTTTGGAGCTAACTTGCCATCGGCAGGATTAGTAGTATTTTGGAAGGCCTTTCTTAATACCCAATCTCCAACCTTAAATCTTCTGGTTCTAATATTCTTGTTATATGCCCTGGATATTCTCTGTTGATATGCTGCCATCCTTAGCCTTGCCGCATCTCTCTTTTCATCTATAGTGTCTAAATCCTGACTCAAGGCTTCAGGATTCTTCTCAGGATCACTTAAGATAGATCTTGCAGTAGGTATTGTCATCTCCGTTGGAATCACTGCCTCTGCTCCAAACACCAACGAAAATGGGGTTTGGCCAGTTGCATTCTTCACTGTTGTCCTATCAGCCCACAAAACAAAGGGTAACTCTTCCGCCCATCTTCCTTTTTTGGCTCCAAGTCTCTTCTTTAAGTTATTGACTATTATCTTGTTCGAGGATTCTGCTTGTCCATTTGCTTGAGGATGTACCGGAGTTGATGTGATCATTTTGATTCCCCAACTCTTGCAAAAGTCAGTAGTCCTCTTACTTATGAACTGAGAGCCGTTGTCACAGATTATCTCAGCTGGTACTCCGAATCTGGTCAGGATATTCCTCTTGATGAAGGATACTACTTCTTGGTCTCTTACTTGAACAAATGCTTCAGCTTCAACCCACTTAGAGAAGTAATCCGTCATTGCTAGCATAAAGACTTTTCCTCCCGGAGCTTTTGGTAACTTTCCTACTATATCCATCCCCCACTTCATGAATGGCCAAGGGGAAACTACAGGATATAGTGGTTCAGCTGGTTGATGTAGTATGTTACTATGCCTTTGACATGCATCACATCTTCGAGCATATTCTGCAGCATCCTTTCTCATTGTTGGCCAAAAGTATCCTGTCCTCAATACTTTCGAGAATAGTGATCTGCCCCCAGTGTGATTACCACAGTCTCCTTCATGTATATCTTGAAGTACTTCTTTGGCTTCATGATCCTCCAAGCACCTTAAATATGGTCCTGCAAGAGATTTCTTGTACAAAATATTATCTATAATAGTGAATCGTGATACCTTCATCCTAAATGCCTTAGGATTTTCATCTCCAGGAATGTGTCCTTCTTTGAGATATTTCATGATTGGGGCCGTCCAGGTTCTAGGATCCTCTTCATGATATTCCGCCCCAGGATCCTGAATACCAGCTACTTCTTTATCCCGAGGATTCGTTGCAGGATATAAGACATGTACTATTGGTATTTGTGTCCCTTCAGGTATCCTGACCGACGATCCCAGATTTGCTAAGGCGTCTGCTTCAGCATTATCTTCCCTTGGTACCTGTTTAAGTATAAAAACATCGAAATATCCTGCTAATTTTTTGAGAATATCAAGATATTCGATTAATTTCTCTCCCTTAACTGCATATGATCCATTAAAATGGTTAGTAATTAACAGAGAGTCAACATATACTTGCAAATTTTTGATACTCATACTCTTAGCCAATTCTAATCCTGCAATTAAAGCTTCATATTCTGCCTCATTATTGGTAGCAGGAAATTCACACCTAATAGCCTGGGGTAATATGTCCCCCTGTGGCGATTTTAGTAATATTCCCAATCCTACTCCTCTTATATTAGATGCACCATCAGTATATAATGTCCAGGATCCTGAGGATTCTCCTAACTGTTGAACCTCTAGGTCTACCTCATCCTGAATGTCACTACTAAAATCAGCCACAAAGTCAGCTAAAGCCTGAGACTTTATGGCATTCCTAGGTTCATATACTAAATCATATGTACTCAATTTTACTGACCACTTAGCCATCCTGCCTGACATCTCTGGTTTCCTAAGCACATTCTTGATAGGATAATTTGTTTTAACATGGATCCTATGAGTCTCAAAATAATGCCTAAGTTTCGTTGATGCCATAATTAATGCTAGTATTAATTTTTCTAAATGAGAATACCTAGTTTCAGCATCTAACAAACTTTTACTAACATAATAAACAGGGTACTGCTGACCTTCATGGTCTTTTATAAGAACGGCACTTACAGCATTCCCTGATACAGCAAGGTATAGGGATAGTGGTTCACCATTTTCCGGCTTCATCAATAGAGGTGCGGTTGAGAGATACCGTTTCAAATCTTGTAGGGCTGCTTCATGCTTTTCCCCCCATTCGAATCTTTTGTTCTTCTTTAGGATATCATAGAAGTCTTTGCATTTCTCCGAGGATCTTGAGATAAATCTGTTTAGAGCTGCTACCCGGCCTGTTAATCTTTGTACATCCTTCATATTCGAGGGTGATTTTATATCTAGGATAGCTTTAATCTGCTCCGGGCTTGCCTCTATCCCCCTTTTCGTCACCATATACCCAAGAAACTTTCCTGCCCCCACTCCGAAATGGCACTTAGCAGGATTCAGCTTCATATTATACTGATCCAGGATATCAAATGCTCCTTTAATATCCTGGAGGTGATCCTGAGCTTTCTTTGACTTTACTACCATATCGTCAATGTATACTTCCATGGTGTCCCCCAGTTTGTCTTTGAACATCATGTTTACCAATCTTTGGTATGTTGCACCTGCGTTTTTCAAACCAAAAGGCATAGCTGTATAACAATAAATACCTGTTGGCGTCATGAAGGCGGTATCCTCCTGGTCAGAAGGCTCCATTTGTATCTGTTGAAATCCTGAGGATGCGTCCATGAAAGTCAGCATTTCATGCCCAGCAGTAGCATCTACCATTGCATCAATATGGGGGAGAGGAAATGGGTCTTTAGGACAAGCTTTGTTCAAGTCTGTGTAGTCTACACAAACTCTCCATTTCCCATTCTTCTTCTGTACTACAACCACGTTTGCAAGCCACCTTGGGAACTTAACCTCTCTAATCATTCTTGACTTTAATAATCTCTCAACTTCCTCTTGGATAATCGTGTTCCGCTCAGGAGCAAACTTCCTTCTTTTTTGTTGCACAGGCTTGAACGACTTATCAATTCCAAGCTTGTGAGTAATGACATCTTTGGATATGCCAGTCATATCCTCATGTTTCCATGCAAACGTTGACATCCTGCATCTTAAAAAATTAATTAATTGCTCTTCAATATCCCGAGGGATATTGGTTCCCACGAGCACCGAAATATCAGGATTATCCTGATCCAGGAAAATTTTCTTCACATCCTGCTCCGGATCCTCCATGATATCCTGGGCCCGCGTCTTTAATTGCTATGCTGCACTAGGTTTGGTTGAGGATTTCATCGAGGATGAGTAGCATTCTTTCGCCTCCTGCTGATCACTATCAACTTTAACAACTCCCCAAGGGGTAGGTATCTTGATGCATTGGTGATATGTTGATGGCACGGCCTTCATATCGTGAATCCTTGGTCTTCCTAGTATGATGTTATAGCAGGATAGAGAGTCCATCACACAGAAACGTTGTATCGAGTTGACACCTTCAACGTACACCGGCAACTTTATCTCTCCCACTGTGTTTCTGGCTTCTCCGCTGAATCCAACAAGTACAGTGGACTTCGAAGTTATATCCATAGGAGACACATTCATTCTTTTAAGTGTCTCTAGCTGGATTATGTTGACGGAGCTGCCATTATCAACCAATATCCTGCGTACAAAATGGTTAGCCACATATAACGTTATTACCAGAGCATCATGGTGAGGATCCTGGACAGTATCCCTGTCATCAGCATCAAATGTGATCACTTTGTCAGTTGTGAGTGTAGCCATCCTGACAGGTTTGTCTCCCCTTTCGGCTTTGGCTTCCTTTGCGTGTCTCTTTGCTGCCGAATACGAAGTTCCACAAATGTCGGATCCCCCCGAAATGAAGTTGATTATCTTGGCATCCGCGGGAGGTGACGCAGCTCGCTCAGGATCCTTCTCAGTATCCTGACCCTTATTCTTCTTCTTTCCTAAGAGATCTTTCAGATATCCCTTGCTTAGAAGATAGCTTATTTCTTTCCTTAAAGCAATGCAATCCTCAGTCATATGTCCGAAGTCTTCGTGGAAAGCACACCATTTCGATTTATCTTTCCAGTCAGCCTTTTGTTGATTCTTTCGAGGCCATCTAGCCTTGTCTCCTAAACCCTGCATAGCATACATCAATTCAGGAATATTAACAGAAAAGCAATATTCAGACAACTCAGGATACTCTTCAGGATCCTCATCTTCGGCAGCGTTCACTCTCTTGTTTTCATTTCTACCATATGGCTTAGGCCGATATGACTTAAATGAGGATTCTGACTTCCTGCTAGTCGATTCATAAGTGTTGGATGAGTTCATCCTTTCTTGCATCTTCTTGTCATCTTCCAGACGGATATATCTCAAGGCCCTGTTACGAGCTTCATCGAGATTCCTGCAGGGATTCATTACAAGATCCTGATAAAACTGGGAATCCTTTTGTAATCCCATCTTAAAAGCTTGCACAGCTGTTGCAACATCAAGATGTGGGATATCCAAGGATTCTCGACTAAATTTGTTCACATAATCCCTCAAAGATTCTTGAGGCCCTTGAGTTATCCTGTAAAGATCACTGGTTAGTTTCTCAAAACTCCGACTACAAGAAAATTGACTGTTAAATAAGTTAACCAAATGAGCAAATGAAGTAATTGAGTGAGGAGGAACGTTCAACAGCCATTTCAAGGCTGATCCTGTTAGAGTAGAACCAAATCCCTTGCACAAGCACGCTTCCTTGAGCTCCGGAGGGATAGGGTTAATCTCCATTCTTTCCCTATACTGGGCAATATGCTCCTCAGGATCCGTAGTCCCATCATAAAGCTTCATGTTGGGAGTTTGGAATCTCTTCGGGATCTCAGCATCACATATAGGGTATGCAAAACGAGATATCTTGTGGCTATCTTGGGATACTTCCGGGATCGGCTGGACCACCCCAGGTACACTAGATATCATGTCCTTTAACTTTTGAAGTTCCCTAGTAAGTGCTGATGTTACACCTGTATCCTGCAAAGATCCATTGTTTGTAGCATGAGTATTATTATTATTTGACACGTTACCCGTTGGAGGGTTTTGCCCATATCCTGAAGCATATCCTGAGCTCCTCATGGTTGACATCCTGACCGAGGAGGGTATTTCAGGAGTATGATTCTGAGGAAGACTGGGCACGATATTCCCCCTGTTATCCTCGGTATACACAGCTGAACTAAAGTTCAACGCTCTGGGGTGTAATGGAGTGACATTGTCCTCAGCAGATCTGCTCGAGCCAGACTTCAGGAGTTGTATTTCCCTTAAGAGCATTTGGTTTGTTTCCTGTTGCTGCCTCATTTGTTCCTGCACACTTCCAAATAAAGTTAAAATTTCATCATTAGAAGCTAAAACGGGAGCAGATCCCTGGACACTCCGAGTAGGGATAACATCTTGAGATTGTGTAGAGGCTGGCATCCTTGGAGGAGGTGGTGGAAGCACCGAACCGGTAGTAGCAGAAGTCATAGCAGACATAGTAGAGTAACTCATGTTTGATCGTGAGGCCATTGTGGACAATGCAGCAAAAAGTTTTGAAAATAAAAAACCGAGTAGCGATTTAACAAAAAATTTTAGTAAAGAGAGCACCACTTGCCCCACGGTGGGCGCCAAATTGTTTTGGTCAAAAATTACCGAAGTAATTAAGTGATCAAATTAGTTAAGTGAGGTAGTGTGCTAGAAGTAAATGTCAAAAAATGTGTTAATTAAATTACTTGCAAAAACAGTTTAAGGATACGGCTCGGGATATTGAGCTGTATCAATGATCAAACAATGAGCAATTAATGAGCAAAAAGTAAAGGAAGTGACACGAGATGTACGAGGAAAGCCCTTGATCAATCTAGATCGCCGACATAAAACCTCGGGAGCTGACAATCGCAGCTGCCTAGTTCTTCAATTGCTTCAAAAATCAGGATACAGTGCAGGATGTGGTACGGATCGACTAAGTGTTACAACGAAAATGAAATACAAGTGTGGTGTTTGCAACTAGCTAGAATGTGATTGTGTTCGAGAGTGTAAGTGTGAAATGATGTGTTCTAAGTTGATCCGACCTCATCTATTTATAGTAAAGATAATATAACTAACTACCCTAAACTCGCGGGATTCACCGAATATTCCTTCTTGGAACGTTGCAGACCTGGTCTTTCGGGCTCAACGTCTCTTTCTCAACAAATTCGTCCGAGTCTTGAGGAGAAGAAGTCCTTGTGACCGTTAGCAAGCTTCTGCCCTTAACCTGCACGTGGTTAATTCAATAAGCTTCAGGATATCGCCCAAGATGTCAGCAATATCCTCTTTCAGCATCCTGATTACAAATAACCAAACAAAGGCAGGATATTGGTCAGGATACATATGTTAAGAAAATGACCCCTAACACTTATACCTCTGCTATCCCAGCAACAAATGAGGAGGTTACACTGCAGGAGTTACAAGTAATTCCTGACAGTAGTTCAAGTGGAGCAGCAACTACAAATGTTGGATCAACAGATCTACATTTGGCCAGTTGTTTCATCAATCAGACTCCCTTGAAGGCAATTTCTTCCATAGCACCTCTGGTAACCACTAGTGAGTTTGTTTTGACCACTGGTACCCTAAAAAGGTTATCAAGTGTTGAAGAAAGAAGACCCCAGAACCAAGAACAAGGGGCATCAATGAATGATTTTTGGGACTCAGTTCCTAAATCACACATTGATACAACCACTGCTGGTGGGGAACCAGATGATTCCATTAATTTGGATGATGATTCAAAATATCAGGAATTGACTGGTAGAATTGAAAATCTTGAGACATCTGTTGCTGAAATAAAGGATATGGTGCAACAATTGTTAAAATCTCAAAATACACAATCCACTGCTGTTCTAGCTCAAGCACCTGCTAGGCACCTGCTGCAAATGAGTTGTGGAACTTATTCCAACCCCTGCTCCAACACCAAAGACAAATGGCTGATAAGCAACATGCTATACATGTTCAAGAGCTGAGAAATATGATGGAGTCCAGGTTCAAAGATACTCAAGCAGACATCAAGGCTATAAAGGCCCGCATCCTGAACACCACTGGCAAAGCTCCTCCTACTGTACTCTTCATTGATAACCCCCCTCCAGATAATGCCAAAAAGGGGGAGAAAATCAAGCAGTGGAGGAAGAAAGGAATAGAAGATGGCCTCTATATTGAACCAGAAAAAGAAAACATGACCAAAAACATTCCTTTGCCAGATGGTAGCAAGAAAATTTATGAGACCACCAATACACTTGCAGAAGCAAAAGCAAAAGCAAGTGTTAAAAGAGATAGAGAGGCTAAGGATAAAGCCAGGTGGGAACAGGAGAAAAGAGCCTATATAGAGTTGAATGCACAGGGTACTTCCGGGTCAAAGGATGATGAAAATCCTAAAGATGAAAAGAAGAAGCCCACTAGACAAGTGAGGCAACCCAAATCCACACCATTCAGACCCACAAAGCTTACCTCCAAACCACCTCCAAAAGGCTCCAAACCTCAAACCACAAAATCTCAAACCTCCATCCAAACAGCTGACATGTCAGTGGTTTCAAAAACTGCTAGCCAAACAGCTTCCATCTCTTCAACACACACCACTACAACACACACTACAACCACTTCCCTACCATCACAACCTAAACCTACATCACCACTCACCAAATTACCACCTGCTCAAAAGCAGAAGACATCTACTGACACATCAGTAGTTGTAATGACGACAGAAGTTGAAACACCAGTTGTTTCAATAGCTGTTTGCCAGCCATCCACCACTGCTCTCATCAATGCCACATCACCACCATCACCTCCTACTAAAAAGCAGAAGACATCAGATGTTACAACATCTGTTGTAATGACAACAGCAGTTGAAACACCAGTTGTTTCAACAACTGTCAGTCCAAGCACCGTCACTTCACTTCAAGCCATCTTCACTTCAATCAACAAATCACCCAAAAGCACTCCTTCACTGGAGAAAATTTATTCCAGAAAAAGAAAAACAACTCAGGCAGGTGATGACAAATATGATCCTATGGCAGCAAAATATCCACTAGAACCTGAAGCTGTAAAAAATGAGATGAGTCAATTCTACACTGAGGATGATCCTTCAAAAAGAAGATTTCCTTCTCTCATAGGCTTCATAATCCCAGAAAATGTGGATGAATATCTCAATCTCAAAGCAAGGCAGGCTAAGATAAGGGCCAAACTTGAATGTGAAGATCAAAGTGACCAAGCCATTTATGAAAGAATGGAATTTTTGCTCCCCAAAGTCAAACAGATGGAAGACTATGCAAGAGATCTGAGCAAAGAAATGTCAAATTTACCACCCAAAACAGATCTAAGAAAAGAAATGAGAAAAGAATATCTTGCATACATCATGAAAGAAAAATTCTATCCAGCTGAAGAAAAACAATTTGAAGAATGGCCAATAGTTGCATTAAAGCATGAGGCAAATAGAATTGAAAGAATCAAAAATGATCCAAGCAAGAAGAGGAAAGCTCCAAACTGGAGTAAATACAAAAAGCTCATTGCTGATCTTACTTCAGAGTACAAAAGGAAGAAACAAGAGCTGGTGGATGCAAAGGTTGAACATGTCAATGTCATAGCAAAATGGACTAGGCAATATACAGATGAGGCCTATGAGAGGCTAAAGAAAAGGAAGATGACAGATTCAAACACACCAAAGAAGCCTGATCACATAAAGCCAGAACAGCAGATCAAAACTTCTGAACCACTGCTCACATCAACAGACATCTCAGACATTGAGTTAGATCAAAGAAAGAGACAGAAACTGATTGATAAAGAGACAACAGAAGATATAGCTGCAACAAATGAGATCATCAACAAGGCTTTCAAACAAATAGCAGCTGAAAATTCTGAACTAGCAAAAGCTCAGGATACTGTTTCACGAATCTTTAGAAGGCCAAAATTTCCCAACTCATCAGTCAATAAACCTCTCCCAAGAAACCCATTGGGTTCAAAAATACTAAAATGGACGTTTGATCAAAAGACCCATGTATTGACCCTGTTCAGATCCAATGGTGAAGTGAAGTACATATCAAGGAAACAGGCACTAGGCCTTGGTGTTGAAGATCTACAGGATCTCCTTGAACTTACACTGTGCAGGGATGAGGATGACTCAAGTTCCAAGGACTTTGAAGTGGAATTTAAAAGACAAGCTAAGGAACTTCTGATGAGACAATAAAGATCCAGAATAATGAAAGGTTTTGGCTTTATCTGTTCTAGGGGGAGATTGTTGGGATTAAACCCTACCAGAGGAACAGATAATTAAAGCCAAAACCGGACCACAACAGTGGATTTACAATAAGCATCAGTTTACATTAGACTTTCCCCTTGAAAGTGATTTTAACATCTGATGGTCCTCTATCCACTGTCCGGATACAACAGCTACTGTCCTTCAAACTGCTGCTGAAGCCCTGAAGACTGCTAAGAAGTAAAGACTGCTGGTTCAAACTACTGACGCTAAAAGGCTGCCCACTCAAGGAGTGATCAACCTTGAGGAAAGCACTAATGAAAGGAGAAAGCAGTAGTTTAATGTATCAGTTGTTTTGTATAAAGTCAATGATTAAGAGTAGCAGTGTTTGTATAGGAACAGTGGTTACAGGTTGTTAGTCTGTTAGACGTCGCTTTCATGGTGACGTCAGCTGAGATGCTTCAGTGGTTTGGTTTGCCTATAAATGGAGCAGTACTATGTACTGTTACATTTGATTGACTGAGCGAGTTCTTCTCCTCTAGTCCAATCCTTTCATCTTGTGCAATCAACCATGGAGTATCAGGCTGAGGGGGAGTTTAGTTTGTAAGCTTGCTTTGTAATCTTTTGATTTGCTTTGTAACCTTTTGATTGATGAAAAGCATGTGTTTATCAAAACCATCTTCCTCTTTGATTGTGTTTACAAAGTTTGTATTCATTTCCGCTGCATATCTTATTGAATCATGCTTATTAATTGTCCATTTATTACAAACAAACACAATCATGAGAGCCTCCGATTCTAACAGGGTGCTTGGCGCACTTCAAAGGCATCCCTTGGCAAACAACCTCTCTCTCACTTTGCCACCACTCCACCACCACTACAACACCCACATCCACCACCATCATCCACCTTAGAGTGTGTGTAGTAGTCTCGGGATCCAAGATTGATCGTAAGAGTTCTTGTCAATCAAAGGCCATGCTTGGCTAAGTCTCTTACATCACTTGGTGAAGACAAGCATTTAATGTATTACTTTTGATTTTTAATCTTTTCGCACTTTTTATTTGGTTTTATATTAATGACTTTAATAACTAGTTTCTTATGTTGATGGTGAAACTTATTTATCATTTGTCCGTGGTGTCTTGACATTACTTTACTGTCTATATAAAGTAAAAGATTTTCACCATTCGTATCTCTACGGTCTATATAGAGATATGTTGGCTACCTGGTCGGGGGTTAAGGGAATGATTTAGTAAGGTTCTTGCCTTGTTTAGTGTATAGATCCTGCAAGGATCTGGGTCAAGCTTACTAGGACCTCCTTCAATACCCATTGGTATTGGATGACGGGGGTGCGAATGGCTTGATCCCCTCATATGTAAACTACTATTAATACATTAAACTGGCTATTTGGGATTGTATCCATGTTGACTCAAACCACTTAGCCGAGGGTAACGTCGCCTTCAAAAGAGGGGCCTACCACTTTTCGCATTAATAACTTAATTAATTATCTTTCAATATTCTGACCCTTTGGAATTGTATCATTGCTGACTCAAACCACTGGGTTGAGGGTAACATCACCTTCAAAAGAGGGGCCTACTATTATAACTAAGATAATCTCTTAAAAAGTGCAAAAGTGCCGAAAGCATCAAAGGATACATTAAAGGCGAGTCGGATCCAAATGATTCATCTTGTCTATCTGTTTTTATTTTTATTTTTATTTTTATTTTCAGCATTTTTAGTTTTTATTTTGCATGTTTAAAACCTTTTCCAAAAATTTTAGATTGATTAGACGTTGAGGATAAACCGGTATTAAAAACTTGTGTCCTTGGACGAACTCGGTATCTTACCAACCTATACTACGCTCACGATGGGTGCACATGCCTATGTGTGTGTTTAGTGTTAGTAGAATATCATGTTTTATAAATTTAAAACTTGAATAATGCGTAAAATGGGCTTAAAATATCAATAAAATCATAACACACCTAACGCATACCATAAGTTCAGTCTTTTCTCCAACGTAAATCATCAAAAAAATCAATATCTCAATACAATTAAGCCTTCTTTATCTCTTTTACTTGTCAAGACAATATTCCTAAACTATTTTCACACGAACGAACCAAACATGTCAAATAAAAGAATGTTAAGCCAAATATTTAATTGTCAAAAGTTAGAGGGTTATTATTGTAACTAGTAGAATATATATATAAACCTCTTTGTAATCAATATTCAATTGTGAATGAAATTATGAGTTGATATGGTATCAGAGCGTATCAACTTGTAAACCCTAAACAAACCCCACTCGCCGTCGTCAACAAGTCGGCGATCAACCTCAGGTATCAAAAATCAACATCGGCGAAATCAACGTCGTGTCTCCTTCATTCATGTGCTTTCCACTGTTGCTTCTTGAAAACAATAATTATAGTTGTCGCTTTCCACTGTTACTCAACAAAAAGAATAAATTATAGTTGTTGCTGCCGTCAATTGTTGTTCTCGAAAACACAATTGGGACCCCCACTTATATTCTTTTCGAAAACAATGTAGAACCTTCCCTTTATTTGCGTCTGCCATCACACCTTCAACCTACGAACAGCTTCCACAGACGTTACTTCCTTTTCTACAATTCCTGATCTGCCATTAACCATTTTCGATAACCCATCCATTCCTACAACCGAACCATCGCCACCCACCCCTCCTATTTCCGAACCTGTCCAAACCGCCCCTATTCCTCAGACAAACACCACCCAACCTACTTCCTCTCCTTCGCAACCAACCACACCCCGTTACCGCCCTCCTCACCTTCGGCCACATCCTAAACCCCAAAATTTTTTTGACCCTTCAGCCAATATCGCCACCACTGCTACCGTTCCTTCTGAACCGACTTCCTTTACTGTTTCCAACGAATCCGCGGAGTGCCGTCAAGCCATGACAGCCGAGTTGCACGCACTACACAGAAACAGAACATGGTCGTTAGTTCCTCCGGTTCCAAATTATAATGTTATTGATTGCAAATGGGTTTACAGGTTTAAAACTAATCAGCATGGGAACCTGACTAGACACAAGGCTCGATTGGTAGCAAAGGGTTTTTTACAGCAGTCTGGCATTGATTATCATGAGACGTTCAACCCTGTGGTCAAACCAGCCACCATCCGCACCGTTCTTTCTCTTGCCGTCTCTAACAATTGGTCTCTCAAACAACTTGATGTGCAAAATGCGTTTTTACACGGTGATCTACATGAAACGGTCTACATGCGTCAACCACCGGGCTTCGAGGATCCTAAACATCCTAATCATGTTTGCAAGCTGCACAAATCCCTTTATGGCTTAAAACAGTCGCCCAGGGCATGGTTCACCAAACTCTCAAACATCTTACAACATCTTGGTTTTCATGGTTCCAAAACTGATCATCATTATTTATCCTTAACCGCTCGGGTAAACAGGTTTACCTACTAGTTTACATGGACGACATCATTATTACGGGCAACAATCCCAACACAGTTAATGGCATTATTGCCTCACTTGGTCAGCAGGTATCTCTCACTGACATGGGTCGTCTTACCTACTTTCTTGGTATTGAAGTTCTCCACACCTCTTCGGGTCTTATCCTATCTCAACGGAAGTATATTCAGGAACTTATTGATAGAGCCGGGTTAAAAGAATCGAAACCGCTTGCAACACCTACAAATGCCAAAACAGATACGATAACCAAGGACAACCCACTTATGTTCGATCCCATAAGATATCGCCATTGTGTTGGAGCACTTCAGTATGCCACTTTATCTAGGCCCGACATTGCCTACGCTGTCAACAGGGTATGTCAGTTCATGCATGAACCTCACGAATCTCATTAGATGGCTGTCAAACGTATAATTCGCTATCTCAAGGGAACGTCTCAACTGGACCTTCGTTTTACATCAAACTCAACGTCTACATTACATGCCTTTGCTGATTCACATTGGGGTGAGCAGTTGGTTCCTATTACAGCATATTCGGTTTCTGATTGGGCTGGTTGCCCGGTCGACCGTCGATCCACGGGGGGCTATGCTATCTTCTTGGGTTCGAACTTAGTATCATGGTCAGCTCGTAAGCAGAAAACTGTCTCTAGGTCGTCTACTGAATCCGAATAAAAGGCTATTGCTGATACGGTTACTGAACTAATCTGGTTAAAGTCTCTTCTACAAGAACTGGGAGTTAAGTTGAATAAACCCACTCTTTGGTGTGATAATCTTGGAGCTACGTATCTCTCAGCAAACCCGGTGTTTCATGCTAGAACTAAACATGTGGAGGTAGATTTCCATTTTGTTCATGAACAAGTCAGCCAAGGAAATCTAAAGGTTCAATTTATTAAAACAGATGATCAAATTGCCGACATTTTCACAAAGCCGTTATCAACTCAAAGATTTGAATTTTTAAGCTCCATGTTGCAGGTCGTTACCCGCCCTCAACTTGCAGGGGAATGTTAAGCCAAATATTTAATTGTCATAAGTTAGAGGGTTATTATTGTAACTAGTAGAATATATATACAAACCTCTTTGTAATCAATATTCAATTATGAATGAAATTATGAGTTGATAAAGAATAATAAGTTTGGTCAATTATAAGTGATGGATTTCACACGAACGAACCAAACAGGTCAAATAAAAGAATAATAAATTTGGTCGATCATAAGTGATGGATTTTACACGAACAAACCAAACAGGTCAAATAAAAGGATAACAAGTTTGGTCGATCATAAGTGATGGATTTCACACGAATGAACCAAACGGGTTGAATAGCGTAAACCGAGTAACGAGAACGCGGATTATAATATGGTGAACCCAAAGAATGGGTCAAAATACAGAGGATGTAAATTCCTCAAGGTAAATTAAAAATAAAATTTAAGTTTGGCCAAAGTTAGCTAAACGGGTCAAACAAGTGCGAACGCAAACCTGGTAACGGGAGCGTAAAATGCAAGTTTGGTAAGCCCGGACAATGGGTAAAGTCGTAAGTAATTAATCCTTACCATAAGCTGTGGGAAATATAGTTTATACGCTTAAAATATGTGAAATTGGTTAATTACGTAGGCAAATGTTTTACGGACACTTAGAAACAAGTTTGAAGCAAAACAGATGAGAATTTGAGAAGTTATGAAATTTATTTGTAAAAAGGGTAATGCTGGAAATTTGCAGCTCTAGCGCCGTACGCTACGGCGGTGAGCCGTAAGCTATGGCAGCAATATGCTGAAAAGAACAAAAGTCATAAGGCCGTAGATTACGACGGGCCTTGACTAGCAAAATTGTTTATTTTTGCTGATTTTGCATTTGGGCTTATTTAGATTCGTTATAAACTCCATATAACTAATGTTCTTGATAATTTTTTTTGAAATCTAGGTGATTGTTATTAAGTCTCGGATGATGATCAAGCAAAGTGAAGAACCGAACACAATCTAAGATCAAGCTTCCGTTCTTTGTTTAGTATTTTATGAAGTTTAATTAACTTAGAATTTGCGTATGGTTACGTAACTGCATTATGAATATTTAAATGCGAAACTTTTATAAAACTTGATGTTCATTAACTTTGGGTCTTACAAGTTGATTGTCAGAGCTCAAGGTTAAAGATTAAATGTATTCGGTTCAAGTCTTGATCAAGACATCCGGTAAGAATCAATTATGAAATGAACACGAAAAACAAAATATCCTAGAAAAGTTAAATTCATTATAAACCCATGGCAAAATAGGAATTAAATTCATTATAAACCCATGGAAAATTGGTAAAGATTCATATAGCAACTAAATGAACACTTATAATATAACTTGTAATAAAATGACCAATGTAGGGTTAATTCAATTGATAGAGGCAAAGGTTTAAATTTAAACTTGAAAATTGAAGTAAGTTAAACATATTAGTGTAAAATAATATTTACCGTTCAAAGAGAAGTTAATATACATTGGGTTCGTGTGATTGCATTGCATTGCTTTGCTGTAGGTAATATATTGTGACTTGGTATGCCCCTAAAAGACCAACTCAATAAAGAACTTAACATTGCATAACAAGAATTAGAATTTTAATTAGGTATTCCTAACCGATTAATAGGTTCGGTGATCTCATGATATACTTTCTGGTTGAGGTTTAAGATTTAGGGTTTAGGGTCTTCTTAATTACTGTTTGGTTTTACTAAGCATATTGTAGTTAAAAAAGGAAATTTGATTTAAATAATCACAACTGTACGTTATCTATTGGTCGACAACAATCTCAACTAACGGAATATTTTGTGAGAGTCCCATTAGTTTTTTGCTGACATGGCAAAAAAATCAAAGTTTTAATGATGTGGATTGCTTATGTGGCAAAAAATAAAACTTTTGACGAAGTGGTCAATATTTTTATGTGTTTTTATACTTGTTTCATATAAGTATTTCCTTGGTATTATGGGTGTATTATTTTGATCACCCTAAGTGTATCTAAGTAAATACACATAGCACATAATATATATACTTGATGAGTTTCCAAAATATAATTTTTTTTTTGCCAAAAATTATACTAACATGTGATTATTATTTTCACCCATTTATTTTTGTGAAAATATATATTTAAGTTCATACGAACTCTTGAATATTTGGGACTTAACCATTTCATCAAAGCTTCCATAATGACGTTTAAGACCACTAATCGCGTTTAACTTTGTTAATCACCCTTTAATTCCATTTTTAATCGCGATTAAATTTTTAGAAAAATTTGCCATAGTTTCTCCTAAAACTATGGCGTTTTCTATGTTATAAAAACGTATTAAAACCATAATCAATTTTCCAAATCACCACTAATTCATCAAGTATCACCAAAATCATATTTACCACATGTAATCACATATTCCTTCAAAGATTTCTCATGAACATTATTTAAGTTACTTTCAAGACTTTAAAGTTAATTACTTTTCAAGTTTATTAGCAATTTTTCAAGACTTTTAAACCACACTTTTTATAGATGTTTTCATATAAACTTGTTTTAAATAAAACCAAGTTATTAACAAGTCTTGAATCATGATCATTTCATGTCTTATCTTTCAAAAATCACTAATCCAAGTTCATACACATAATACTCATGATCTTTGAAGTTGATGATATGATGTGAATTATATGGGAAAAAAATCTAACTTTTGATGAAGTGGTCAGACTACTTTCGTGGCAAAGTTTTGATGATATGGACTGCTTATATGGTAGTCAACGTCTGCAAAAACTAACCGGGTTAAACCTTAGTTAGAAAAAAGCTTGTTGAGAGAAAATATGTTAAAAACTAAGACCGCCACAATACATTTTGTTAGTTGAGACTATTGCCAGATAATAGGTAACTAGTGATATTCCGCCGCGCTTCGCGGCGGGGATTAAGTCGGTATCAATTTGGTTCGTTACAGTACCTGCACTCGATATAGTAATTGAAAGAGAAAGCATTACATCGACCGAAAAAATAACACATATTGATATGGTACCTATATATGTTGTTCAGTTGATATCGGTTTGGTTCGCTTGCATTTTATGTTTATTTTATTTCAACATTACGATTTTTTTTTGATAACGGATATTCTGCCGCTATTGTACCAAGCCCAATCGAAACCAATTGAACAACATTTGTATCGGTACCAATATTGTTTTTTAGTTTTTTTGCTTTCAATAAAATAAATTGATACTGTATCGCTACCATATTGTACCGAACATCATCGGTACCGGTATACATTCCGTTTTATTGTTTCCTATTTGATAACGGGTACTATGAACGCATCTTAAAAGTTATGTGAGAGAACAAAATATACTTAAATTAATTAAAGTAATAAACCAATAAAATAATAAAACCTTAGGAAAAACAATATTGAAAAAACTCAAAAACAATTGTTCCCCTCTTTTTATTTCAACATTACGATATATATTTTTTAAACGGATATTGTGTCGCTATCGTATCAAATTCAATAAAAACCGATTGAATAACATCTGTATCCTTATTTATTTTTAGTGTTTTTGCTTTCGAAGAATTAATATCGTATCGCTACCATACCGTACTGAACAACATCGGTACCAGTATATATTCATTTTTGTGATTTCTTGTTTGATAACTGGTAGTTTGATCGTATCTTAAAAGTATATAAAGATATATGTTTAAATCAATTAAACGAATAAAATAATATAATAGTAATAAAAACCTAAAAAAAGTCAATATTAATAAAAAATCAAATTTACTGTTTATGAGCTCTTGCTATTAATATATATAATAATATAATAATAGTTGAGATGATTTAAATCCATTTTTTCTTAAAAAGTAATAATAAATGGACATCACAAAATCAAAATTGTGAAGGGAATACGGTATCACGAAATTGAAAACTACCTTTTGGACATATACATATTGTGCCACAAATACGTTGACACATGCCACTCTTTAACTTGGTTCAACTTTTATGATTTTTTTTAAAGGCGCATGTTAGAAACATTTTTCTGAACGACAAATTATATACAAACTCAAGTGTCCATACGTTAGCGGGTAATAGGTCCGCCCCTCAATTGGGCAAAATGGGCGGCATGTGTAATAGTGCCAGGCAGCTGCCTGACACTCTCCTATTGGCCCAACAAATTTACGATTTTATCCCGATTTAAAATTACGATTTTGCCATCAGTTCAAATTTATGTTTTAGCTCCCTCTTAAAAATAAATTTACGCTTTTGCTCCCAGCTAAATATTTCAATTTTGCCCCCGGTTAAAAATTACGATTTTGACCCGTTTCAATTTGCAGTTTTTCCATTAGTTTTCTTTCCTTAAAATTACGATTTTGCCATCAGGTCAAAGTTATGTTTTTGCCCACGCTTAAAAATAAATTTATGCTTTTGCTTCCGGCTAAAAATTTTAATTTTGCCATCGGCTCAAAATTACGATTTTGCTCCGTATAAATTTATACTTTCGCCATTAGTTTTTTTTTTCTCACAGCCAGGTTACGATTTTGCCCTCAACTTAAATTTACATTTTGCCCATCGTTTTTGTTTGATTTCCTGGTGAAATTACAAGTTTGCCCCCAGTGCAAAATTACAGTCGTGCCGGCAACTTCCTGGCACTCACCCGTTGGTCCATTTCGTTTACGATTTATCCCTGAATTAAAATTATGATTTGGCCCTCGGTTAAAAATTACGTTTTTCCCATCGTTTTAGTTTTTTTTACCAAAACTATAATGGTTTTTTGTTTTAATTGCTATACTCGATTTAATTTCTTCCCGTGTCAAGGAGTTGCCTAACACTGGCTCCTTAGTCCTGAAAAATTACAGTTTTGCCCTGAGACCAAAAATACCGTATTATCATCGTTTTAATTTTTTTTCCTAGCAAAATTATAGTATTCTTTTTTTAATTGGTTGCGAATTATTCGGCCATCGCCCTGCAACGCGGGCGGGGCATCTACTAGTTTATTAAACAAAAGAGGCAAATAGAAGATACAATTTTATTAAACAAAAAAGGCAAATAGAAGATAAAATTGGACAAAGAAATATATTGGGCCAACTTACAAGGTACAATTTTTAAAATTAAAGTTACCGATTAATTATGTTACTCTAGAAATTGTATTCTCGATATATTCTTTTATCCATAGGAAAGTTTTGTATTTGATTTCCTTCACAATTTTAGCTTCCATTGTATTGTTGAATATCCATCAAACCTCCTCTATCTTTCACCACATCTTGTTATAGTAAAATAAAATTCTATATTAATTGTTAAAATTCTATTTACAGTGGTTTCATTATTTAACAGTTATTATAGCACCTCTCCAAAGGTGTCCAGACGAGCCGTCCGAATCTGATGTGGTGGAGAGAAGGAAGTGAGAGAGAAGAGTTCGGTTGAGAGACGAGAAACGAACGAGTTTTATGAGGGAGAATGTGATGCGGTGGTGGCGAACGATCGTCACCATTGGAGGTGCTTGAGATCACATGTTATTATTACTCGCACAAGTTGCTTTTAAATTGTATATATAGCAAAAGCATTGTGTTAATGATGAATTCTAACATTATCTAATTAACTTGTAGTGTTGTTTCATTAGGTATGTCCACCATAGATAATATATATTGTAGCAAGTCTATCAATTAAGTGAAGATGAATTGTTAAAAATAATACTTATAATTTTTTTGAACGACAAATTTCTTTTATTCCTGTCGTCTGTGAGACTTGAACCCAAGACCCCTCTTTCCCAAGGTGTTTAGAACACCACTTATTTGAATTACGTGAACTGGTAGAAGATATTTACTAAGGTGTCCCCTATTGCACACCACTATAAATCTACAGGTTACCCAAATTCAAATCACCAACACAAAGCTAAACCAGATATGACACAACAAATCACCACAACCCCCTTGACGTTCACCGTCCGGAGACATCCACCAGAGCTCATCGTTCCTGCTAAACCGACACCTCGGGAACTGAAGCCTCTTTCCAACATTGATGATCAAGAAGGCCTTAGGTTTCATATACCATTTTTTCATATTTATGGAAGCAATCCAAAAATGGGAAATAAGAATCCAGCGAGTGTGATCAGGGAGGCGCTGGCTAAGGCGTTGGTGTTTTACTACCCGTTCGCAGGCAGGCTAAAGGAAGGTCCTGCAAGGAAGCTTATGGTGGATTGCTCGGGTGAGGGTGTGTTGTTTATCGAGGCGGAGGCGGATGTGACGCTGAAGCAGTTCGGGGTGGAGCTTCAGCCGCCGTTCCCGTGTAGGGAGGAGCTTCTTTATGATGTTCCTGGCTCCAGTGGCATCCTTGATTCACCACTGTTGCTCATTCAGGTAAACTTTTATGTGGAACTATGGGTAAAATATACAGGAAAATAAGAAAGTTTTTAGTTTTGACTAGTTTGATGAATAACTTTTAGATGTTTTTCAAGTTTAAAGTATCTAACTGATTTCAATTTTTTTTATATATTATGGTTAACTTTATACATAAGATTAACTTGTCGACCAAACTTAATCTTATTAAATACTAAACAAGTTAGGAGATGTGGGAGTGTATGCTCGTTTTAATTTAATAAGATTTGTTGTATGTGATTTTATAATTAAATTAAGTTGATGTTATATATAATTATGTATAACATATACTTTATGGGTTCATTATTCATAATGAGCCTACTAATTAATTGGGTTTATTATTTGGGCGTATTATTTTTTGACTAAATTAATTGACTATGGTTCGACTGGTTTTTTATGGGCTTCATTATTTGTACCAAAGAACCGATATGTTGGTGGGATATAGACAGTAAAAAAACGACTCATAAAGTCTGGTAACAGAATAGAAAACAAAGGAAAAGGTACGTAATTTTGAACAACAAACAATAAATTTGTTTCTTGAAACCTCTTGGTCTAATTCGATCAGATTTTTGAGAGTACCCTCAAACGTTTGATCTGATAGTGTGTCACGATTCCAAAAGGAATCTAAGTAATTTTTTATATTCAGTTCCAAGAGGAATCCAAGTAATTATTTTTTTTTATATTCGGTGCCAATTATCTCCAATCGGATCTGCAAATCGGTTAAGTATTTAACAGATATTTGATATGGTTCATGTGGATGGTATGAATAGCTAATAGATAAAGGAAAATTATCAAAAGAATCTAAAAGTATATGTGGGCCGGGTTTTTTCTTTGCTTGTAACTTCTTGCTAGGTTCTCTAGGGTTTTTTTCTACATATATATTGATTGCCTTTCAAAAAAAAAAAAAAAAAAAAAAAAAAAAAAAAAAAACTAGGCAGGGAGCCTGATGAAATCATGATGACCATATTACGTTACACAGGAAAATCATCAAAATTTGATCAACACGTTTTAGGAAAAATGCAATTGACTTTGAATCTTTTAAAAATATGCTTCCATTAAAACGATAATATTTGTAAATTTTGAATGATGTTCACGCATATGGGTATGTGTCCACCATGATGATAACGTATGTCCCTTTTGCACAACGATGTCACAAGAATACGAGTGACGTCAATTCAACTTAGGCCCATAGAAACTCTTGTGACATAAAAAGTCATAAATAAATTAATTAGTAGGCCCATAGAAACTCTTGTGACATAAAAAGTCATAAATAAATTAATTAATATATCTAAAACAGTTTTATACTAAAAGCTTATTTTTAAACATATTTAGAACTTTAAAAACATATTTTTTAACAAAAAATATTAAACAACTTATTTGTTTAAAAAATGAAATTATTAAAACATAGTTTTCAAAACTAATTAAAACCTTATTTTTTTTAAAGTATTTTTAATAGATAAGGTTATTAAAACTTAGTTTTCAGGGGGGGGGGGGGGGGGTGGGATATTGCACGATCCTCCACAAGCTAGCTTAAACGTATAACTTCAATTTTAAATAAATTATAAAAAATAAAATAAAATAAAAAAAATTAAAATAAAATAACTTACCTTGCGCCCATGTGCTACTTGTCCGTTTGTGTAAAAAGATAAAAAAAAAAGGCGAGTTTAACAATTTCTTTGTTCAACAAGGTTATTTTACGTGAATTTATATTATACTTAGATTGAAGTTTTTTTAATCAATTTAATTTATAGGTGACACGACTCTTATGTGGAGGTTTCATTTTAGCCGTACGGTTCAATCATACAATGTGTGATGGATTCGGGTACGCACAATTCATGACAACATTGAGTGAAATGACAAATGGTGCATCAGTACCATCAATATTACCTGTTTGGCAAAGAGAGTTACTTTGTGCAAGAGAACCGCCGCATGTGACATGCACTCATCACGAGTATGATGAAGTGGCAGACACCAATGGTAAGATCTTCACGTTGGATGATATGGAACACAGGTCATTTTTCTTTGGACCTACTCAGATTTCAGCTCTTCGTAGGTTCCTTCCAACACACTTAAAAAGTTGTACCACCTTTGAGGTGCTAACAGCTAGCCTTTGGCGTTGTCGTACAATCGCTATCCAACCGAACCTTGAAGATGACATGCGTATGATGATCATTGTCAACGCGCGTTCAAAGTTCAAGCCTATGATCCCGGTAGGATATTATGGAAATGTGTTTGCCTACCCGGCTGCTATGTCTAAAGCTCAAGACATATGTAACAAACCATTAGGATACGCGTTGGAGCTTGTGAAGAAAGCCAAATCTGAAGTCACTGAGGAGTACATGAGATCCGTCGCTGATCTAATGGTTATAAGAGGACGACCCCTCTTCACAACTGTTGGAAGCTATATCGTATCAGATGTGACACGGTTTGGATTACTTGAACTAGATTTCGGGTGGGGGAAATCTGTGTATGCAGGGCCTGATTTCCATGTTGCTAGTTTCTATACACGTTACATAAATCATAAGGGCGAGTCTGGAATCTTGGCATCCGTATGGTTGCCAGCTATTGCAATGAAGAGATTTGTGGAAGAGCTAGATAAGATGTTGGCGCGAGACGATAACGATTATCATGTTATCCAAGAAGACTCACCGCTCATTCAAAAATATAATTTACCTGCTATGATTCGATAGGTGATTAGCAAGCAATAAGCTTATAAGACCTGTTTTTCAGAAGTTTTTATGTATATTAAATGGTTGTACGACTAATTTTTATGTAATGTATGGTCCTATTTCTAATTAAGTAATCAAATAATTTTTATGTATTGTATGGTCCTATTTCTAAAGTTGTAACAAAAAATATAATCACGATATATGTTCTTTTCACTATTAAATACATAATTTGAGTTCAATCATATTTATAGACGTTCTATTGATGTAAATAATCGTTCTTCAACAACAAAGTAATGCAATTAGTGTTTTGAAAATTGAATGTTGGTTCAGTTAAAAGGATGCTTGCTAGCTTCTTCCTGTGCTAGCAGACCGGTCAACCGATTCCATTTTCAAAACACTGATCAAAATAATATCATTATATTTGATAGATATATTACATAGAAGTTAACACAAAATGTTACATTTTACTTAGCTTATGTGTACAGGAAAACAACAAATACTTGGAAATTACTAGCACACTATATGTGGTCCACGAAGAAACCCAAAATAGCTGGTGGTTGGTTCGAATCTTATTGTAACATGACCGCGTTGCTTGCATTGTAAAATGAATTGTTGATACATATTATGTGGACGCGACTCGGTTCAGTTCGACTCGTTTCGGTTCGGCTCGCTTAGGTTCGGCTCAAGCCAGACGTAGCGACATTCCTCCGTCGTGCGCCCCAGAGTTCGACACGCGAAGCACGAAGAGCCGTGAGCGTTTCCCGCTGACACATCATCATGACATCATCATGATGATGTCATGATGATGTCACATGTTGACTAATCTTTGCAAAATGAATTCTCAGAATTCATTTACGTAAAGAATCATGTTGGGCCTTTTATTTCTGTTGGGCCGGATACAATCACACCAACATATGACGAAGTCTCTTTCAAGGCCCAAGCCCAATCATGTGACGAAGTCTTCCCTTGTGGCGAACCTCCCTTTGGCGAAGCTTAATGTTCGTCGTGATGTGTGAGTGACGAAGTTCCCAAACTTCGTCACACTTAAGAGTTCGTGCCCATGAGTTAAGTTCGTCGATATGTTCTATTATATAAACAGCAGTCTGAAGACACATATAGTTAGACAAGTCTGAATAGATTTGAGAGCGAACACACTGTAAACACACATACACTGAGAGTTTATGAGAGCAACTTGTAAACACCGCATTGTAACCGTTTCATAGCATTAATACATTGAGTATTAATCGTTGAATCTTGTGTCTTACGTGTTCGTAACTTGGTTTAACTTACCCGTTTGGATTCCGCACTCTTGGGTTTGTCGGAAAACAGGGAATAGAGGTTTAACTCGATCCTCCGGGTGGACCTACAATTGGTATCAGAGCATTGGCTCGATTCCTTGTTTAAACCAAGTTGTTTTTCTTGTGTTTTTCAAAGATTTATAGGTGTTTTTCCTGATTCTTGAGCTTGAAGATCATACATTTTCTGGAAAATCACTTTAAAATTCTCGAAAAAACCTTGTTGTTTTGCTGTTTGTTTTATTAAAAACCTTGTTAAAACTTATGCATATATGTTAGAATTGGGTTATTATTGAAACTTTGTGCAAAATTTGTGCTCGGAAAATTTCAGGTGACCGGTAAACTCATAATCTCGCCAGAAAACATCATAGAGTTCAAGCTGTTCTTCATTTTCTGGGTTTATTGTTTGAAGATTTGTTTTATGAATTATTGTTGATTATTATATTATTGTTTGAATTAATTGACACAAAGCATGATGAATCTTTGAAAAAGAGGTGCAAAAGCATGTGTGTTTGAAAATGAAGTCTTTGTGACAGATAAAGGATAAGAGTTGGTGTTCAAAATATCTAAACTTGTCTGGTCCTTTTTGTCAACGAACTTTACATTGACGAACCTTGTAAACCTTCGTCATCACTTGTCCTGGCCGAACCTTGTAAACCTTCGTCATGTACATGTCTTGACGAACTTTAACCTTCGTCATCTTGTTGTTTGCCTAAATCTCCTAAACCTTCGTCACAAGTGCCCTTGACGAACTCCCTTATCCTTCGTCACCCCACAACCTTCGTCAATCCTCCAACCTTCGTCACACATTATCACCCAACCCTTTGCCGAACCCTTACACTCTTCGTCGACCCTACCACTCGACGAACCTCCTAACCTTCATCACCTTCTACTCAACGAACCTTCATTGAATGATAACCAACCTTCGTCGACATTCACTTGATCTTTTTAACAGAAGCTTTCAAAATCATATTTAACTGTTTGATTTGATTGTTTTAACCAGGTACTCTTCATTATATATATTCGAAATGAATCCGAATTGGTGGGGTACTCCGTCAACTGCAGAGAGCAAGTATATAAACACGCGTTTATCTCCATCATGGGCCGAATCTCCCGCACCCATATCTAATACGGAAAGTAAGTATACAAACACGCGTTTGTCGCCATCATGGGCAGAATCTCCCGCACCCGCATCTTCGCAAGCGAATCCAATGTTGACAGGTCAATGGGCGTTTGTTTCAAATCAAACTCCAAGTATTCAAAGTATACTCCTAAGCGAAAGCGAGACCGGAAGTCTAAATCGCCCACCGAAACTGATGCACATAAATGAATATCCTGGATGGGTAGATAGATTTCATACGTATGTCCTTGGGCAAAATACGGAATTGTGGTTATGTTTTATTATAGATTTTGATCATGCTCTTGAGGTTGCCGCTTCAACTGCCGCGACATATGCAGATCTTACGGAAGACGAGAAGAAGGCATATGATTTAGAAAAGAAAGCATATGCTATTATGTGACTCAGGCGTTGAGCAAGGATATATATCATCAGTTTGTCAGTTTCAAGACGTCAAAGCGATTATGGGATGCATTGAAGACAAGGGGTCTAGGAAATGAAAAGTCACGTCAATTGCGACATGATTTACTTAAAAAGGAGTTTGATGGCTTTACATGTATGGAAAATGAATCTTTGGGAGATATGACAAGTAGATTTCATCACTTGCTGACTGAATTGAGTAATTTTGCGGTAGAAACAACTCCGGCACAGGTTGTCACAAAGTTTGCCGATGCATTGCCACCTCAATGGAATGGTTTCTTGGAAATCCTGAAATAAAATAGCACATTGGCTACGACAAACATCAATGACTTCTGTCAGCTCTTGGAGAACAAAGATTAGGAAGAAACCCTAAAGGCAAAAAGGGTTCCAGTGCGACAAAATCCTGATATGTATTATGAAACTTCTAGCACTTATGCAAGACCTGCTTCACATGCTCCACTTCAAACGGTGTTTGTCACAAGCACAGATTTGTATGGCAATCAGATACAAGTTCCTGTAAAGCCAGCTCCAACCACAGACTTGTATGGAAATCCACTTCCTGTTCAACAACAAGCTTCTTATGGAAGCACATCATCTGCTGGTCAGCCATCAAAGTCAAATACAGTACGGATTGACACGTTAAACTTCTCCAAAGTTAGCGTTGAAGTAGCTAAAGATCATATGGTGATACTAAACACATTGGTGAGCTCGTATTGTGGGTTGATTGCAGGGCAGATCGGAAACATCAATCTAACTCAGGAAGATTATCAGCAGATCGATAAAGAAGAGATGGATATGATGGATGTCAAATGGGCTTTCGCTAGTGCTGTAAGACGAGCTAAAGATTTCAAGGAACGGACGGGTAGAACCAGCTTGGAAAGCAAGAAAGATACCAAGTATGGGTTCGACAAGCAATCCGTCAAGTGCTTTAATTGTGGTGAACGTGGTCATTTCAAGCGTGAATGCACAAAGCCAACTCAGCATGGGAACCAGAATCCTTTTAGAGGTCAAGGCAACCAGGCGAATCAGAATCAAGCCAGAAATGACGATCGCAACTTGGTCCCTGCAAACATTTAAGTAGGACCATCGAACACCAATCAAGCTCTTGTGGTGCAAATAGATGAAGGTTGCGACTGGTCAATGCAATTAGGATTTGAAGCACGCCAGTTGTCGCAACCCCCGATCCCTTATCTGTCCCGGGAACGGGCGGACGCGATCTCAGAGTTTTGGTGGTATCAGTTATTTAATCTTGCAGCGGAATTTACATCAGGACCGTAGTTAGGAAATGTTTATCAGAGTAAAACCACCTTCTTTAATATTAATAATCACATAGGCAAAACCCAAGTTTCTTATTACAATACATTTATAGGGAAAAACCCTATTTTATTGAATTTAAAACATCGTTTATTAGGTAACTTTTATAGCCACAATTTTTCCCAAGCCTTAAGTGCTCTCCAGCTGGCTTTTCACTAATTGGCTGTTCATATTGTGTTACCTGTAACGCGATTTAAAAACATTTGTCAGTCGGAAATACTGGTAAGTGAATCCCAGTTTAATCAAGAAACATTTTATCAATTAAAACAGTATTGAGAGCGATCACATTGTTTCTGTCTACACAATTACTCATTCAGTACTTGCCACTCGACCGGATCTATGGCTATGGTCAAATTACCCATTGGCTAACTCGTTGTCCAATAGTAATGTACTGTCATTCCTGACTTACTACTACTCGTAGTAATAAATTTTGTATACAAAACCCCATAATACTGGCAGTAATTGAAGAACTACAAAGACTCAATCACCGCTTAATCACATTGTAAAACAATTAAGGTTTTGTAAAGTATTCTAAAAAGGTTAACAAAAAGAGGATAAACTCACATTGCTGTCTTAGGCTTTTCGTAAGGGTTTCCTGGATATAATCTATAATTTATACAAATGTACATTGGTTAATATCATAACCCATTGAAAATATTAATGATACCCTCCCCGAGACGGCATTCCAACAACTACGTCGGGCAGAACCACGACAGTTGTTACGGAACCTTAAATCAATCGGGCACCGTAACTATTATGAAACCGGGGTTATAATACTTACAACGGAGCAGAACTTCGCTAATTAGGGGTATAATACTTGAAAATGATGCCTAATATCAGAGAATTCGAGATTGAGAATGAAATGTGAGCGACGGAAAACGAAAACTGATGCGTTCTATTTATAGTTGCTGAATTGGACTCTCACGCGGCCCGTGTAAGGTAAGGCAAAGCCTTACGCGGCCCGCGTCAACATTGGTCAACGCTGTAGCTTAGCTGGATCAGCTACTAGACTCGCCACGATGTCGACACGTGTCAGCTCAGGATGTCTCCGCGTTTGATGATCTCTCGCAGCCCGCTTGAACTAAAGAAATCAGAGGAGTCTGGTTCCAGCCTTGATACCGCCCGCGTGAGCTTGAGGTGAGGTCCTACGCGGCCCGCCTCAGCTTAATTTTTATTGTTTTTAATTTATTTTAAATACTATAACATATTTCGGGTTCGGTTTTCACATACGGGGTGTATTTAAAGACATATAAGGATATTCTATAATATATTAGAGTGTCAGAAATATTATGAGGGCGTTGATTTTACCGAGGGTTGTTACATTCTCCCCACCTTGTTTTAGAGCTCATCCTCGAGATCTACTGGAATAAGTGCGGATATTTCCTTTTCATTTCAGATTCAAGTTCCCATGTGTACTCAGGTCCTCTTTTGGAGTCCCACTTCACTTTGACTAGAACTAGTCCTTTGTGCTTGAGATTCTTGATTTTCCTGTCTTCAATTTGTAGAGGCCTTTCTACAAATTTGAGTTGTTCATTTACCTCTATATCCTTAAGAGGTACTATCAGTGATTCATCAGCTAAACACTTCTTGAGATTAGATACATGAAACACATCATGTATTCTTGCCATTTCCTCTGGCAGTTGTAGCTGATAGGATACAGGTCCTATTCTTCTAATAATCTCAAAAGGTCCGACGTACCTGGGACTTTGTTTTCCCCGTTTGATGAATCTTACCACTCCTTTCCAAGGAGAGACTTTCAACAATACCTTATCTCCCACTTGAAATTCCAATGGTTTGGGTCGGTTATCGGCATAGCTCTTCTGTCGATCACGTGCTGCTTTTAGTCGTTCCTTGACTTGAATAATCTTATCAGTTGTTTCTTGCACTATCTCAGGTCCAGATAGTTGCTTTTCCCCAATTTCTGCCCAACAGACTGGGGTTCTGCACTTTCGTCCATAAAGTGCTTCGAATGGTGCGGCATTGATACTTGTGTGAAAGCTATTATTATAAGAAAATTCTATTAAATGTAGGTGATCGTCCCAATTACCTCCGAAATCGATTACACAAGCTCTAAACATGTCCTCCATTGTCTGAATTGTCCTTTCACTTTGTCCATCCGTTTGAGGATGATAAGCTGTGCTTAGTTTTAACTTAGTTCCCATTGCCTTTTGGAAACTTGACCAAAAATGAGAGGTAAATCGACTATCCTTATCAGAAACAATTGATAAAGGAATACCATGTAAAGAAACAATTTCATTTACATACAATTTGGCTAATTGTTCCATACTGAAAGTTTCTTTCATTGGTAGGAAATGAGCTGACTTGGTTAGTCTATCTACAATCACCCAGATTGTATCATTTCCTTTCTTTGTTTTGGGTAATTTAGTAACAAAATCCATTGTTATTAATTCCCATTTCCACACTGGCATTTCTAATTGTTGTAACAAACCTGAGGGTTTCTGGTGTTCAGCTTTAACTTGTGAACAAGTTAAACATTTAGAAACATAGGCTGCTATGTCCTTTTTCATTCCTATCCACCAGAAATTTTTCCTTAAATCCTGGTACATTTTATCACTTCCTGGATGCATCGTATACTTAGATTTATGAGCTTCTTCTAATATACGATTACGCAGGTTTCCAAATTTAGGTATCCACGTTCTCTTTTTATGGAACCTCCAAATTCCATCTATTCCTTGTTCCAATTCTTTTAGCATATCTTTTAATTTTTCAGAATCATCCTTGATTACTGATTCTTGTGCTTCTCTTATCTGATCATTTAAATCTACTTGCAGATTTAATTTAAGAGAACGTACCCTTTTTGATTTTTCATGATACTTTCGACTTAAAGCATCTGCTACTACATTTGCTTTTCCTTCATGATACTGGATATCACAATCATAATCACTAAGCATCTCCATCCAGCGTCTTTGTCTCATATTTAACTCTTTTTTGCTTGAAGATATACCTTAAACTCTTATGATCAGTGAATATGGTAAACTTACTACCATAAAGATAATGTCTCCAAATCTTAAGAGCAAAAATTATAGCTCCTAACTCTAGATCATGAGTTGAATAATTCTCTTCATGATTCTTAAGTTGTCTGGATGCATAGGCTATAACCTTTTGGCGTTGCATCAACACACATCTATAACCTAACTTAGAAGCGTCACAGTAGACTACAAAATCATCAGTTCCTTCTGGTAATGCTACTATGGGTGTATGGGTTAATCTTTTCTTAAGAATTCTAAATGCTTCTTCTTGTTTTGGTCCCCATTCAAACTTAACAGATTTACAGGTTAGCTTAGTTAAGGGAATGGCTATTCTAGAGAAATTTTGAATAAATCTTCTATAATAACCGGCCAATTCTAAGAAACTTCTAACCTCGGTTGGTGACTCAGGGTTTTCCATTTAGTAATCGCCTAGATTTTTGTTGGATCTAGATGAATTCCTTCATGATTAACTAAATGTCCAAGGAATTGTACCTGTTCTAACCAAAATTCGCACTTAGATAATTTAGCATAAAGCTTTTCCTTTCTTAATAAACTTAAAAGTGTGTGCAAATGCTTTGCATGATCTTCTTTATTTTTAGAATAAATTAGAATATCATCTATGAAGACAATTATGAATTTATCCAAATATGGCTTACATATTCGGTTCATCATGTCCATAAATGCAGCTGGGGCATTGGTTAAACCAAATAGCATGAAAGTAAATTCATAATGACCATACCTTGTTCTAATGCGGTCTTAGGAATGTCCTCTTCCTGTACCTTTAATTGATGATATCCTGACCTAAATCAATTTTAGAGAAAAATCGAGCTCCTTGTAGTTGATCAAACAGATCATCGATTCTTGGTATTGGATACCGATTTTTAATCGTAACTTTGTTTAATTCACGGTAGTCAATGCACATACACATTGATCCGTCCTTCTTTTAAACGAATAGTATCGGTGCTCCCCATGGCGACGAACTTGGCTGTATAAATCTTTTCTCCAATAATTCATCTAATTGTTTCTTTAATTCTTGCATTTCTGCGGGTGCCAAACGATAAGGTGCTTTGGCAATCGGTGAGGTTCCTGGTATTAAATGGATTCTGAATTCAACTTCTCTATCTGGAGGTTGCCCTGGCAATTCTTCTGGAAATACATCTGAAAAATGTGATACTACTGGAATATCTTTTAAATCCTTTCCTTTAGTGTTAGTGATTATGGAAATCAAATACACTATAGAACCTTTTCTTATACAACTTGCAGTTTTCATCACAGAGATAAATTTAGTGGATCTAGAAAGTTTATCTCCTTTATGTAACACCCCGAAAACGGGTTTGGTAATCGAACCCCGTTAATACTAAAAGACGGGTAAAGTACCGTTAGTAGTAAAAATAACCCGGTAAATATTTGGATTTAAATAAGAAATCCTAATAATAAATACAAGTGAATCAAAGTTTTAAAGAATTGAGTTTATAAGAGCCCGATTTAACGGGACTTAAAATAAAATGGGTTATAACTCCCGGGACCCACCAAGTAACTAGGAATACTAACCTATTTAGTTAGTATCTTGACATAATAGAACAAATATGGTTAAAATACCCTTTAAATAACTTGTGTGAAATAGAGGGACTAAAGTTGGTAAACTAGAAACTAGTTTTAATTTAATAAAATGCCAATACCAAAACACACACTCTAAGTGTGTGTTCTGGTCGATACAATCACAGGAGCCAAGGGCTCTCCTACTCAACCCTAAACTTCAAGAAATTCATCAAATTGAAGGGGCAAATCAAGCCCGAATCGAAATCCAAGCATGGATTAGTGATCACCTCAGTAAAGGGATCATGAGGTATACGACATTTTACTATGTGGTTCCATCTTAAATTTTAGATGAACTTGTGAAATTCGAATCTGAGCTTGCATGTTCGTTGTTTGGATGAAATTAGGGATGAAACTATTTCTAGGAGTAAACCCTAGTCATTTATTTTTTTGAATTGATGTTCATGGTTGTTATGGGTAAAATTCTGAGCCCATATCCTGGGAAATATCTTGAGTTATATCTGCTCATATCCGAGATGCTCATTCAGGATATTGGTAACATCCTGAATGGTATCCTCAGGATTACTAACGGGTTGTGTGCAGGAATACGCGTCCAGATGGAGCAACGTTCATGAAGACCCTTTCTCCGGGAGACTCGGTCCAAGTCGTTCAAATGGAGACGTTGAAGCCGCATTACTCGGTCTACAACGTTCACAATGGAATATTCGGAGCATCCCATATTTATAGGAATTTTTGTTTGTATTTCGTTACTATAAATAGGTGGGTATATCAGATCGAATAGGACATCACAGCTACACTCACTACACTTTCATACTTGTTCTCTTGCAATTTTTACTTTCACACAAAGCATTGTAACACTTAGAGATCTGGTCAATATCCTGCACTGTATCCTGACATTTGAAGCAATAAGAAGAACTAGGCAGCTGCGATTGTCAGCTCCCGAGGTTTTATGCCGGCGATCTAGATTGATCAAGGGCTTTCCTCGTACATCTCGTGTCATTTCCTTACTTTTTGCTCATAGTTTGATCGTAGATACAGCTCAATATCCTGAGCCGTATCCTGGAAACTGTTTTTGCAAACAACTTAATCAGCATATTTTCAACACACTTTCTTAGCACACTACCTCACTTAACTAATTTGATCACTTAATTGCTTCGGTAATTTTTGACCAAAACAATTTGGCGCCCACCGTGGGGCAAGTGGTGCTATCTTTACTAAAAATCTTTGTAAAATCGTTAACGGTTTTCTGTTTTCAAAACTTTTTGCCACATTGTCCACAATGGCCTCAAGATCAAACATGAGCTCCTCCACTGTGTCTACTACAACTTCTGCTACTACTGGTTCGGTGCTTCCACCACCTCCTCCAAGGATGCCAGTTTCTTCACAACCTCAGGATATTATCCCTACTCGGAGTATTCAGGGATCTGCTCCCGTTTTAGCCTCTAATGATGAAATACTAACCTTATTTGGAAGTGTGCAGGAACAAATGAGGCAGCAACAGGAAACTAACCAAATGCTGTTAAGAGAAATACAACTCTTAAAAGCTAGCTCAAGCAGATCCGCTGAGGATATTGTTACTCCTTTACAACCCAGAACTTTGAACTTCAGTTCGGCTGTGTATACCGAGGATAATTGGGGGAATATTGTGCCCAGCCATTCCTAGAATCATACTCCTGAAATACCCTCCTCGATCAGGATGTCAACTGTGAGGAGCTCAGGATATGCTTCAGGATATGGCCAAAATCCTCAGACTGGTAACGTGTCAAATAATAATAATCTTGCTACTAACAATAATGGATCTTTGCAGGATGCAGGTATGACGTCAACATTTACTAGGGAGCATCAGAAATTGAAGGACATGATATCCAGTGTACCTGGAGTGGTCCAGTCAATTCCGGAAGTATCCCAAGACAGCCACAGGATATCTCGTTTCGCATATCCTATCTGTGATGCTGAGATTCCGAAAAGATTTCAAACCCCCAACATGAAGCTCTATGATGGGACTACGGATCCTGAAGAGTATATTGCCCAATATAGGGAAAGAATGGAGATTAATCCTATTCCTCCGGACCTCAAGGAAGCATGCTTATGCAAGGGTTTTGGTTCTACCTTAACAGGATCAGCCTTAAAATGGCTCTTAAATGTTCCTCCGCATTCGATTACATCTTTTGCTCACTTAGTAAATTTGTTTAATAGTCAGTTTTCTTGTAGTCGGAGTTTTGAAAAACTAACAAGTGATCTCTACAGGATAACTCAAGGACCTCAGGAATCCCTAAGGGATTACGTGAACAAATTTAGCAGGGAATCCTTGGATATCCCGCACCTTGATGTTGCAACAGCGGTCCAAGCATTCAAGATGGGACTACAATAGGATTCCCAATTTTACCAGGATCTTGTGATGAATCCTTGCAGGAATTTGGACGAGGCTCGAAACAGGGCCTTGAGATATATCAGGCTGGAGGATGATAAGAAGATGCAAGAAAGGATGAACTCATCCACTACCTACGAATCAACTAATAGGAAGTCAGAATCCTCATTTAAACCATATCGCTCTAAGCCATATGGTAGAAATGACAACAAGAAAGTGAATGCTGTTGAAGATGAGGATCCTGAAGAATATCCTGAATTATCTGAATATTGCTTTTCTGTTAACATTCCTGAATTAATGTATGCTATGCAGGGTTTAGGAGACAAGGCTAGGTGGCCTCTAAAGAATCAACAAAAAGCTGATTGGAAGGATAAATCCAAATGGTGTGCCTTCCACGAAGATTTTGGTCATGTAACTGAGGATTGTATTGCTCTAAGAAAAGAGATAAGTTATCTTCTGAGCAAAGGATATCTGAAGGATCTCCTAGGAAGGAAGAAGAATAAGGGTCAGGATACTGAGAAGGATCCTGAACGAGCGGTGTCACCTCCTGCAGATGCCAAGATAATTAATTTTATTTCAGGAGGATCCGACATTTGCAGGACTTCGTATTCTGCGGCCAAGAGGCATGCAAAAGAGGCTAAAACTGAAAGGGGAGATAAACCAGCCAGGATGACCACCCTTACAACTGACAAAGTGATCACTTTTGACAGTGATGACCGGGATACTGTGCAGGATCCTCACCACGATGCTCTCATAATAACATTGTATGTTGCTAACCATTTTGTACGCAGGATATTCGTGGACAACGGTAGCTCTGTCAATATAATTCAGCTGGAAACATTGAAGAGGATGAATGTATCTCCGATGGACATTACTTCTAAGTCCACTTTGCTCGTTGGTTTCAGTGGAGAAGATAGGAACACAGTGGGAGAAATAAAGTTACCAGTATATGTTGAAGGGGTCAACTCGATACAACGTTTCTGTGTGATGGACTCCCTATCCTGCTATAACATCATACTGGGCAGGCCATGGATCCATGATATGAAGGCTGTTCCATCAACTTATCATCAATGCATCAAGATTCCTACCCCTTGGGGGGTCGTCAAGGTTGATAGTGATCAGCAGGAGGCGAAAGAATGTTACTCATCCTCGATGAAATCCTCAACCAAACCTAGTGCAGCATAGCAATTAAAGATGCGGGCCCAGGATATCGTGGAGGCTTCGGAGCAGGATATGAAGAAAATTATCCTGGATCAGGATAATCCAGATACCTCGGTGCTCGTAGGAACCAATATCCCTCAGGATATTGAAGATCAATTAACTAACTTTTTAAAGTGCAGGATGTCTACATTTGCATGGAAGCATGAGGATATGACAGGTATATCCAAAGATATTATCACTCACAAGCTTGGAATTGACAGGTCATTCAAGCCTGTGCAACAAAAGAGAAGGAAGTTCGCTCCTGAACGAAATACAATTATCCAAGAGGAAGTTGAAAGATTATTGAAGTCCAAGATGATCAGGGAAGTCAAATTTCCCAAGTGGCTAGTAAATGTGGTCGTGGTTCAAAAGAAGAATGATAAATGGAGAGTTTGTGTAGATTACACAGACTTGAATAAGGCTTGTCCCAAAGACCCATTTCCTCTTCCTCATATTGACGCAATGGTAGATGCTACTGCCGGGCATCAGATGTTAACCTTCATGGATGCATCCTCAGGATTTCAGCAGATTCAAATGGAGCCTTCGGACCAGGAGGATACTGCCGTCATGACACCAACATGATGTTCAAAGATAAAACTGGGGGACACAATGGAAGTATACATCGATGATATGGTGGTAAAATCTAAAAAGGCTGAAGATCACCTCCAGGATATTAAGGGGGCATTTGATATCCTGGATCAATATAACATGAAGCTAAATCCTGCCAAGTGCCATTTCGGAATGGGGGCAGGAAAGTTTCTAGGATATATGGTGACCAAAAGAGGAATAGAGTCGAGCCCGGAGCAGATTAAAGCTATCTTGGATATCAAATCACCCTCAAACATGAAGGATGTTCAACGGTTAACAGGAATAGTCGCAGCATTGAACAGATTTATTTCAAGATCCTCAGAGAAATGCAAAGAGTTTTATGATATCCTGAAGAAGAACAAGAAGTTTGAATGGGGTGAGAAGCATGAAGCGGCCTTGCAGGATTTGAAGCAATATCTTTCAACTGCACCTCTATTGATGAAGCCTGAGAATGGTGAACCACTGTCCCTGTACCTCGCAGTATCAGGGAATGCTGTAAGTGCCGTCCTTGTAAAGGATCATGAAGGTCAGCAATATCCTGTTTATTATGTTAGTAAGAGTTTGTTAGATGCAGAAACTAGATATTCTCATTTAGAAAAGTTGATATTAGCACTAGTTATGGCATCAACAAAGCTTAGACATTACTTTGAAACACACAGAATTCATGTTAAGACAAATTATCCTGTTAAGAATGTGCTTAGGAAACCTGAGATGTCAGGCAGGATGGCCAAGTGGTCGGTAAAGTTGAGTGCTTACGACTTAGTATACGAACCTAGAAATGCCATAAAATCACAAGCTCTAGCTGACTTTGTGGCTGGTTTCAGTAGTGACATTCAGGATGAGGTAGACCTAGAAGTGCAACAATTAGGAGAATCCTCAGGATCCTGGACATTATATACTGATGGAGCATCTAACGTTAGAGGAGTAGGATTGGGAATACTACTAAAATCGCCACAGGGGGACATATTACCCCAGGCCATTAGGTGTGAATTCCCTGCTACCAATAACGAAGCAGAATATGATGCTTTGATTGCAGGATTAGAACTAGCTAAGAGTATGAATATCAAAAATTTGCAAGTATATGTTGACTCCTTGTTAATTACTAATCATTTTAATGGATCCTATGCAGCTAAAAGTGAGAAGTTAATCGAATACCTCGATATTCTCAAAAAATTAGCAGGATATTTCGATATTTTTACACTTGAACAGTTACCGAGGGAAGATAATGCTGAAGCAGATGCCTTAGCAAATCTGGGATCATCGGTCAGGATACCAGAAGGAACACAAATACCAATATTGCATATCTTGTATCCTGCAACGAATCCTCAGGATGAAGAAGTAGTAAGTATCCAAGATCATGTTGCTGAATATCCTGAGGAGGATCCTAAATCCTGGACGGCTCCAATCATAAGATATCTCAAAGAAGGACACATCCCTAGAGATGAAAATCCTAAGGCATTTAGGATGAAGGTATCACGATTCACCATTATAAATAATATTTTGTATAAGAAATCTCTTGCAGGACCATATCTAAGGTGCTTGGAGGATCCCGAAACTAAAGAAGTACTTCAGGATATACATGATGGGGATTGTGGTAACCATACTGGGGGCAGGTCATTATTCTCAAAGGTGTTGAGAACATGATATTATCGGCCAACGATGAGGAAAGATGCTACAGAATATGCTCGAAGATGTGATGCATGTCAAAGGCACAGTAACATACTGCACCAACCAGCTGAACCACTATGTCCTATAGTATCCCCTTGGCCATTCATGAAATGGGGGATGGACATAGTAGGGAAATTACCAAAAGCTCTAGGAGGAAAAGTTTTTATGTTGGCAATGACTGATTATTTCTCCAAGTGGGTGGAGGCTGAAGCATTTGTTCAAGTCAGAGACCAAGAAGTGGTATCCTTCATGAAGAGGAATATCCTGACCAGGTTTGGAGTACCAGCCGAAATAATCTGTGACAATGGTTCTTAGTTTATAAGCAAGAGAACTACTAACTTTTGCAAGAGTTGGGGAATCAAGATGATCACATCCACTCCGGTACACCCTCAAGCAAATGGACAAGCTGAATCCTCAAACAAGATAATTGTTAACAACTTGAAGAAGAGATTAGGAGCCAAAAAAGGAAGATGGGCAGAAGAACTACCCTTTGTTTTATGGGCCGATAGAACAACGGTAAAGAATGCAACTGGCCAGACACCATTTTCCTTGGTATTCGGAGCAGAAGCAGTGATCCCAACAGAGATGGTGATACCTACTGCGAGATCTATCCTCCAAGATCCTGAGCAGAATCCTGAAGCTTTGTGCCAGGATTTAGACACCATAGACGAGACAAGAGACGCAGCAAGACTAAGGATGGCAGCATATCAACAAAGGATATCCAGAGCATACAACAAGAATATAAGGTCTAGAAGGTTCAAAGTTGGAGATTGGGTATTAAGAAAGGCTTTTCAAAATACCACTAATCCTGCCGATGGAAAATTAGCTCCGAAATGGGAAGGACCATATGAGGTTGAATCAGAATCAGGAAAAGGAGCATACAGACTCAGGAGCATGGAAGGGGAAATGCTTCCAAGATCCTGGAATGCTATACACTTAAAGCTCTATTTCAAGTAAGAATAGAATTTAATTTCTATCTCAGAATGGTATGTGTTATATCTCTCTTAAATATATTTGAATTCGTTTATTATCTTGAACCCAATACTGACTTAGGCATTGGAGGGGTGTTAGCCAAGCTAACACCCACCTTAGTTTAAGGTTGTTTTGCAGAATATGTGTCAGGATATAACTCCAGGATATACGCTCAGGATATTTCAGAAGATTAGAGGATTGGCCCCCTCTCTTACTTTTAAGGGATCCTGATCCCTTCAAAGGTTTAAAGGTATTCACCTTTCTTTTGAGTTGGGTTTGAACACCCCGCCTAGAGCGCAAGTCATCTGGGGATAGTTCAAGGTAACGGGACCAGTTCATGTAAAAGTGGCTGACAATTTCGTTACTATTGGCTATATCCTGGATTCTAACGGTATATGAGGATTGATCACCCTCTCTCACGAAAGGGTATTTTCATACTCTCTAAGGTTTAAAGGTTTTCACCTTTCTAAGACTTGGAGTTTATACACTCTCGCCTGTAGCGCATGAAAATCAGGGTTTATCCCCAGGATATGAGGGTTTATCCCCAGCATATTAAGGGTTTATCCCCAGCATATTAAGGGTTAATGCCCAGGATGTCAAGGGTTTACCCCTGGATATTCAGGGTCTATTCAATGGAGCTGAAGTATGACTATATCTACATTCCTATGTTAAACACAGGGGACATATATCAAACAATGTAAAGAATGGATCCAAGTTTGTCAGTGTGCACTGGGGACATTCCTATGGTGGAAAATTGGAACTGATTCCTTAGGGAGTTCCTTGTATGATCTCTCCTTTTTATTTGGGTAACTTACATATTGTGTGTCAGTATCCTGATTAGGATATCTTTCAAGATACATTTACAACGTGTTCCCAAGAATGTTCAAATAAAATTATTTTTAGTAAAATTCATGTAGTGGAAATATAGCAACAAAATTAAAGGCAAAAGGAAGTTATATTATTAACATACCAAAAGATGTGCTCTTAGTTTCACCTCAAAACAAGGCCCATCCACTAAGTGCACTAATAGTTCCCTACCGTATTTACTTAACAGTTGAAGGCTTTGTCTTAAACAAAGACCCATCCACCTTCAACTGTTCAAAAGAAAAACATACTAACGGTGATGACCAAGGGTTTCATCCTGAAACTCAGGACCCCTCCACCTTTGGTCATCATATTGTTCAAATGCAGAAAAGTAAAATGCAGGAAAAGTAAATTGTTTTGGGTTACAAGCCAACGATCAAATTTAAATAAGTGGGCTCCGGCCTTGGCACGTGTATCCATCATTGCCCACCTAAATGCCCTCACACAGCGGCATCTTCTCCAACCTTCTCTGCCTTCTCAGCTTCAGCATCCTGAGCAGCATCCTCACCAGCATCCATCCCAGCATCCGCTCCAGCATCTTTCTTGTCTCCAGCTTTGTCAGCCACCTCTGCCGACTTAGAGGATTCACCAGCTTCAGCAGGAAGGGGCACAGCCTTGCCTCCAAGCTCTTTCAGTTTTGCCACCCAGGATTCGACTGGCCAGGATGGGCACTCAAGACCTGTCTCCTTGGCCTCATAGGCCATCTTAATACGAGCTTGTAGCAGGGAGACAATGGCAGAAGCTTTGATTCCTTCCCGGAAAGCAACCATGGCCTGTTCATGTTCCATTTGGACAGTGGCCAACTTGATTTCAGCATCCTGGGTCACTTTCTTCAGCTTGTCCACATAATGCCGAGTCTTCACTTCAGCAATGGCACCCTGGTCGGTAACAGTAGTTTCAAGCTGTTTAATCCTGGCTTCATAGAGTGCAGCAGTACCACAGGCATCGTTGTAAAGGTGGAGCAGAAGCTGGAGGCCCTGTAAGTAAGCAATTCAGGTATAAATCAATATTCGCTAACGTGGATATCCTGTCAGGATATTCTATCAGGATATATGTGCAGGATGTAGGGTCAGGATATTACCTTGTTAAGGAAGGATGTCATCGGTTCCAAGGAATCAGTGAAGCTGAGCTCATCATAAGAGAATCCTTCGGAGCCTGGAGCACTAACTTCGGAGTTCTTCCTCTTCTTTGCGGTGGAAGCACGAGTCCTTGGATTAGCTTTCGGAGCTGGGAGCGGCTTAGAGCTGGTGGCAGCAGGGGTCTCTTTCTTGACCATGACTGGAGTGGGGTAACTGTCAAGCTCATCGAGATCAATGAAGACTGGAACTTTGCTGGAATCTGCATACAAGGAGTAAAAAATTTCTCCTAAGTAAGTCAAATGAAAATATGTATGCAGGATATCATGCAGGATCCTTACCAGACATAGTTGCACTGGAAAGAGGGCTTGGAGATGGTGGAGACGGGTTAAAACTTCTTTCAGCCTCGGGAAGGAGTCTGATAGCGTCGATCCTCTTCTGTGAATCTGCAAGGGGAGGAGCAAGCTTCATAAAATCAGCTGCATACAAAACAGTAAAAATAATGTTGGTCAGTTCAGGATATGGAACAGGATAAGAGGCAGGATCATCCTTAAACCCTAAGTCCTACCCTTTTTCAACCATTTCACCGGATATTCTGTTCCACCAGGGATTGAGTCTCTTTTTACAAAGAAAAACTTGGATGGCCATTTCTCCTCGTTCCTGGTGGCACGAAGTATCAACGGCTCGCCGGAGGTGGAGTAAAACAAAAATCTACAGGATCCGTGGCATCTAAGCTGGTAAGCTAGGGGGAGGTCATGAACAGAAAGATCAGGAATGTGATTCTTCTTGATCTGGTCAAGAACGGATAAAACACGCCAAAGCATCGGCATTGTTTGGCTAAAAGAGATTTTTGTAATGTTGAAAAACTCGGTGATGAAGTCTGGAAAGGGGAACCGTAACCCTAAGGTGAAAGGAAAGGCACTAAAACACAACCATTCGTCGGAAACCATGTCCGACCGGATTTCCCGGTTAAACGGCCGGAATACCGTCCCTTCCGGGAAGATACCGGAGGATTTGAGGGCCGACAAATGGGCGCTATCAAGGGTACATATTTCTTTTTCCGGATCCTGGAGAAGATTTTGTTGTATGAATGTGGGGGCAGAGTCTCCGGAACTCGATCTTGTTTGCCTTGTCATATTAACGCCGGAATACTGAACCGAAAGAGAGAAGAAGATGGAAAAGAGAGAGAGCTTTTTTACCTTTTTTCACTTCGGTCAAGAATAAATGGGATAAGGATGAGAAGTTATAGGGTGGTGATGAGTAAATATAGGCTGAGCAGTTGCAAACGGTCACATCATGAGTCTAATCTCTTAAATTGCCTCGGTCTCCGGAAAAAATATAACCGTTAGTGATCAGGATACTAAACGGTAACATTTTTTGGGGACAATTGTTATGGGTAAAATTCTGAGCCCATATCCTGGGAAATATCTTGAGTTATATCTTGATTGTATGATATCTGCTCATATCTGGGATGCTCATTCAGGATATTGGTAACATCCTGAATGGTATCCTCAGGATTACTAACGGGTTGTGTGAAGGAATACGCGTCCAGATGGAGCAACGTTCATGAAGACCCTTTATCTGGGAGACTCGGTCCAAGTCGTTCAAATGGAGACGTTGAAGCCGCATTACTCGGTCTACAACGTTCACAATGGAATATTCGGAGCATCCCATATTTATAGGAATTTTTGTTTGTATTTCGTTATTATAAATAGGTGGGTATATCAGATCGAATAGGACATCACAACTACACTCACTACACTCTCATACTTGTTCTCTCGCAATTTTTACTTTCACACAAAGCTTTGTAACACTTAGCGATCTGGTCAATATCCTGCACTGTATCCTGAAATTTGAAGCAATAAGAAGAACTAGGCAGCTGCGATTGTCAGCTCCCGAGGTTTTATGCCGGCGATCTAGATTGATCAAGGGCTTTCCTCGTACATCTCGTGTCATTTCCTTACTTTTTGCTCATAGTTTGATCGTAGATACAGCTCAATATCCTGAGCCGTATCCTGGAAACTGTTTTTGCAAACAACTTAATCAGCATATTTTCAACACACTTTCTTAGCACACTACCTCACTTAACTAATTTGATCACTTAATTGCTTCGGTAATTTTTGACCAAAACAATGGTTATGAATTCATGATCATACACTCATGTGTCAAGTGGGTTTTGTAGAAGTATGCTGAACACTAGGATTATCTTTGTTAACCTAGTGTATTTGAGCTCCATGAAGAAAATCCAGAATTTTTGATATAAAAATTTGACATGAACATGTGACACGATGCTTAAATCTTGGCTAAATAGTTAGTCAATAACTTGATTTTGAATTATATGAAATCATGCACATTATGTGTTTGTTAAAATACCTAAATGAAAACTAAAGTGTTGGAATTAGAGTGAAAATGTGTATTTGAATAATATGGCGATTTCGCGTAATATGGAGTGATAAGGGTTCTAAATATTATGTTGATCTAGGCTTAATGTTGTAACCCATGTGATCAAGAAGTAGTTAACTTTAGATAAGCTAAGTTAACTAATCATGAAGTCGAATAGTAGCTTCGGCATACAAAATAAGTGAGGTGGAATAGTCGTGATTTTTATGACTAATTTAACCGCCTTGTAAATGATTGAAAATAGTTTTACGCCTAACGAGCTAGGTGGAGGCTTGGGAAAGGAAGCGGGTCAAACAAATCACGGATAGAGAAAAAGCGTAATTCGGATGCAAGGTAAGTCTATCTTACACTAGTCATATATTTAAGAATATTCTTTCGTCGTATTAGTTACGAAAAAGACAAATACCTAAATGAGATATGTTGTTCCGGCGCGTAGTTGTACGGAACAAGACAATCAAATTTGATAAGAAAACATAATGATGGCTAAAAATGAGTTAAATCGGTAATTCGATCATGTTATGACGAATGAAACATGTACTTTAAATGGTTATCATATAAGTTAAATCATAATAACCATTAAGGGCAAAATGGTAATTTGACAATATTTGACAATTTGACAATGGTAATTGGTCATTTAGACCAAACAGGTCAAAAGGTGAAATTATCACCCTTTGACAATATCGACTAATGGATGTCAACATCGCTATCACTTAGCAGCCACTAAGGAAAGGTATTGAAACGGGTCAATATATTGATCCGAGCCAGGTATGGCAAAAATGGAAAAGGATGATACAGGGACCACCGTAACTTACGGTGCCCACCTTAAGTTACGGTGGGGCTGTTATAGTTACGGTGGTTGCCTACTGAGTTACGGTGGAAGATTTAACTTTCAGGGGCTACCGTAAATTACGGTACCCACCGTAATTTACGGTGGACCCTGTAATAAAATATATTTTAATTAGTTTCGCTTCCCGGATTCGTTTAGACACGTTTTAAACCCTGTATGACTAAAGCATTTCATGTTTATGAAATGTAGGTACTTTTGGATGCCGGAAGACGATCAAGCTCAACGAAGAACCGAACACGATAAAGATACATGCTTCCGCACATTGTGTAACACCCCAACCCGGATAGGGCTGACGTGTCACTATTACAGATATCAAAAACCAAACACAATCCATTTAACGAAGAAAAGTGGAGTTCGAAGATAAACAAAAGTCTAAAAAAATAGACCAAGAAATCCTAAGTCTTGATTAAATTTGAATACTGAAATAAACAAAGTCTTTATTCTTGAACCGCATTTTACTCTCATTATCACCGGTTCCCCAAGTTCCCCTGATTACCTGACAACAAAAAGACAACACAACAAAGAAAACTACGGCTGAGCCAAAGGTTGCTCAGTAACGGAGAAAACAACAGTAAAAGTAAAGAACATGCATAATAAAGTATGAAAACCAAACAAACTTTATTTCAGATTTGAAACCAAACTTCTACGGAAACAAAACTGAACAGGGTCCGAGGTATAACCCAATACTTGACTGGAACATAAACGAACACATATCGAAACATATCATGGCAAAATCAGAAACATATCAAACATATATAGATGTCAAACTACGTGACTACACATAACAATAAATTAAGTCACGTCAGACGGAAGCACCCACGAGCCTAAACAACCAAACAGGTACACAGCTAGCTAGTCCAAGCACCTATGAGACGGTGAGTGCGGTGTGCACCCATTGTTCCATCTCCACAAACCAAACCAAACCAAACCAAACCGAACCAAACCAAACCGAACCAAACCAAACCAAACCAAACCAAACCAAACCAAACCAAACCAAACATGCTCGGGTGACAGAGTACAAAAACTAAAGCCATTTACAGGCAACTGAACATAATGTTAACGAGAACATGCAACAATGATTACAATTACTACGGTGTATTGCATGCTACTACGAACTTATCAAATAATAAATGTGAATTGAAACGAAAACAGACAAAAATCCGAACTGCAAAGTAACGGATATGATAAAAAAATAATAAATAAATACTCTGATGAGAAGACCAAAGAATCCGTACCAAGAGTAACGAAAATGAAATTATACTATAATGTAAACGAAACAGAATCCGTACCTTGGTTTAGCAAGCACAAAAAAAATACGAAATCCACTAATCGAGTCGTCCTCAAAATTTATGCAGTCCTAAACCCCGCATTTACGAGATCAGTTTATTATTTATATGTCATTTATAACTCGTTCTTAGAACTTTTCCCCGGCGACCGCGACAAACCCGAATAATTTATAAAATGTACTAATACCAAATTATAAAACCAAACTTATTATAATCATTTTATTCAATAACTATTAGAATTATTTAAAATAAGCTTAAAATAAACCACACCCACATGCAAACCTATCCTACACACTCATGCACACCAACATAAACACACCCCATAAATTAGATAATAGCATAATACATCACACAACAGCACATTCATGTCATACATGCACAATACTCACACATGCATACCACCATACACTCACTGTACACACACCAACACACTCACACACAAATTAATCAAACACACATGTCCATGCAGCAAACACACACATCATATACATGGACATAGTATTAGTCTATACACACATAACAAACACCCACACAACACATACAGCAAACACACATGCATACTCACACACGCAGACACTGTACTCCCATACATACACACAATATTCACACACCTAACACATGTTACATGTTAACACACATTACTTGTCTTATACACACATCGGCTTCACTCTCAAATGTGTTGCCAGAATTTACCCGGATCCCACCCTCACGCTAAATCGCCGGACATGGAATCACGGCAACAGACGCCGTACACAAATAACATAGTTACAATAAAGAAGGTTTAATAAAATACGCCGTAGGGGTTGGAACCGTTACCTCAACCTATATTAGTTTCGCAGAGGTGATTAGCATGGTCGGTTACATAAACGGATGGAGGGGGCGGCGATAATGTGACGGTTTAATAACAGGGGCAGGGGCCGGTACTACGAGAACAACCGCGCCAACGTCGATGCGGTTTGAACCAGCAACGACGAACTTCTGGTGGTTGCAGTGGCTACCAATGTTGTACGACGACCGAACTGAATGTGAGTTATGCGATGCTCATGAAGGCTATGGCGGATTTCGAGATGGATGGGTGATGGGTTCTTTGTCGCAGGCGGCATAATTATATGAAGGAGATGAATTTTATTAGGGTTTCATTTTTTTACCCTAGAGTACTCAACAATTTACAAAACAAACCCTTTAGTTTACTATAAGTTTTAAAGAGCCCAAAACTATTATAACTTAACTAAGTGTTAACATTATTTACTTATTAGTTCATTAAACATAATTTCGTTATTAAATATAAAACGCTATGCATAAAATGATATTGATTACTCTCATTTAAAATCCGACATCTTAATTCGATATTTATTATCTTAGGGGTTTTTTTTCCCCCGAATTTTCGTATATTACAATTTTACCCCCCTAAAAAAAATTTCGTCCGCGAAATTGCTAGCACGGACCAAGAGTAAAATTCAGACATGCACATTGGAACAAATTGCCAATTTTATACTTGTCCACCACGCACACAAAAAAAAAATATGAGTTACTGAAATGACATGTAAACGAGGACTAAAACGAGTAAGAGTTCGTATGAGATCGAAAAAAATCAAACATATCAATTATCAGAGCAATGTATTTAGATAGTGAGGACAAATAACAAGTCAAGTTGAATGTTATGGAACGGATAATGGAATTGGATCGAACCACATAATCTCTATAACATCAGCGCCTCTTGAAAAGGTAAATATCACAAAGGGTACTCTAAAGCAATAGGCCTAGTCATCAAGTACTTAGCAAACAGAAGCAATACCACATATTGATGCAAGAGTGTCAAATAGAGCACACATGTCACGTTTACTAATATGCAATTAACCAGAAAATCATACCTGGGGTATTAGCTGCATCATTAGCAGCAAGTCTAGCGTTTCCCCTAGTATTAGCTCTAGGGTTAAACTTAGGGCACTCTTTAACCAGGTGACTTGCATCTCCACAATTGAAACAGAGACGTTCAGCTCGGCGACAGACCCCGCTATGAGGTTTCCCACCAGTGGCACAAGGAGGGTCACGGTATTGTGGCAGGTTTTGTTTGTCTTGTTGTATCTGATTGTTGTAATTCCTGTCAGAACGATGCCTACGGTCTCGAGATTGATCACTGCCATCTTGAAAAGAAGAATTACTCTGGTTATCTTCCCTTGGTCGCTTACGATTATCATCCAACATCCTCTGGCGATGATTCTTATCATTATCCAAGTTTTTGACCGCATTAACAATCTCATTAATATCAGCGAAACGAAGATTCAGAATAAACTTCCTATCACGGTCACATATAGCCCACTTGAAAGTGTTGGTTTCCTGCTCTAGCGTACCTGCAGTTGGACCCAGAAAATTGACCAAACGACATAAACGAGTTTTAAATTCCATAATAGGCTCATCGTCCCCCTGCATGATAGAGGAATACTCTCTTAGATATTCACTGCGGTCAGCATCAGTGAAATACTGCTGATAGAACAATGTGCGAAACTCATTCCAGGGTAGTGTGGCGGCATAATTATCTCCTCCGCGAGCATTTTTCAAAGTCTTCCACCACCTATGAGCATCATCCTCCAATTTATAACTAGCAAGCCTGACTTTGAATTCATCAGCCACACCCAACGCTTCAAAAATTTTCTCGATATGAGCAATCCAGTTTTCCGCCTCAACCGGGGTAGTGGCGGTACTAAAAGACTTTGGCTTTAGCCTTTGGAAACGATCAAGCCAATCATGAATGGCAACAGGAGGGTTAGCATTTCCACCTTGAGGGTCGTTGTTGTTATTACCCCCTTGTGGTCCGTTGTTGTTATTACCTCCTGGTGGTCCGTTGTTGTTATTTTGCTGAAGCTGTTGCAACAAGTTAGGAACCAAACCCGCGATAGCCGTATTGACAGCGTTAGCAATGAGGGTCTCAATAGGGATATCGTTATTATCATTTCGACGGTTGTTCACACTTCTTCTAGGAGGCATCTGAAAGGAGATATGTGTGGAGAGGAGAAAGTTTCAAATTACGTGAAGAAGAAAGAAAGATATCCTAACCCGACGTCTACCCATTAACTCACACATTTAATTATTAATGTTAAAGTTTTGAGGACGACTCGATTAGTGGATTTCGTATTTTTTTGTGCTTGCTAAACCAAGGTACGGATTCTGTTTCGTTTACATTATAGTATAATTTCATTTTCGTTACTCTTGGTACGGATTCTTTGGTCTTCTCATCAGAGTATTTATTTATTATTTTTTTATCATATCCGTTACTTTGCAGTACGGATTTTTGTCTGTTTTCGTTTCAATTCACATTTATTATTTGATAAGTTCGTAGTAACATGCAATACACCGTAGTAATTGTAATCATTGTTGCATGTTCTCGTTAACATTATGTTCAGTTGCCTGTAAATGGCTTTAGTTTTTGTACTCTGTCACCCGAGCATGTTTGGTTTGGTTTGGTTTGGTTTGGTTTGGTTTGGTTTGGTTTGGTTCGGTTTGGTTTGGTTCGGTTCGGTTTGGTTTGGTTTGGTTTGTGGAGATGGAACAATGGGTGCACACCGCACTCACCGTCTCATAGGTGCATGGACTAGCTAGCTGTGTACCTGTTTGGTTGTTTAGGCTCGTGGGTGCTTCCGTCTGACGTGACTTAATTTATTGTTATGTGTAGTCACGTAGTTTGACATCTATATATGTTTGATATGTTTCTGATTTTGCCATGATATGTTTCGATATGTGTTCGTTTATGTTCCAGTCAAGTATTGGGTTATACCTCGGACCCTGTTCAGTTTTGTTTTCGTAGAAGTTTGGTTTCAAATCTGAAATAAAATTTGTTTGGTTTTCATACTTTATTATGCATGTTCTTTACTTTTACTGTTGTTTTCTCCGTTACTGAGCAACCTTTGGCTCAGCCGTAGTTTTCTTTGTTGTGTTGTCTTTTTGTTGTCAGGTAATCAGGGGAACTTGGGGAACCGGTGATAATGAGAGTAAAATGCGGTTCAAGAATAAAGACTTTGTTTATTTCAGTATTCAAATTTAATCAAGACTTAGGATTTCTTGGTCTATTTTTTAAGACTTTTGTTTATCTTCGAACTCCACTTTTCTTCGTTAAATGGATTGTGTTTGGTTTTTGATATCTGTAATAGTGACACGTCAGCCCTATCCGGGTTGGGGTGTTACACATTGCCTCGTCGTAGATTTTAAACGCCGAATTCGATTATGTTATGTTGAATAACTTATAATTTGTCAAAGTTTTTAATAAACCCGTATTTTTATAGTATGTGTAGTCTTAACTACACAACTAATAGTGGTATTTACATGTAAAACCGTTAATTAGCAACTAGGGTGTTACAAGTTGGTATCAGAGCCTTGGTTTAAGAGATTCAAGTATGGTGGGAAAACTATGCTTGGACTTAAACCTTATGCTCTTGATAAAGATTGATGTTCGGTTCGAGGCTTGATCGCAAATCCGGTAAGTACATGTATGTTAATAGTTTAGAATGCTAAAGTGTTGTAAACAACACATAGGGCTATCGTGTGATACACGTTACCCCAATTAAAAGGATTGATATGGTTAATGAAAATACGCGCGTTGACGCGTATGGTAGAAAAAGCCTTGTATTATAATACGGGCGATTATTGAAGTTGACATTACTAACTCTTGTGAATGTTTTAATTGAAGGACACTTGCATTTAAAGATGACAAGGGTTAAACAAATTAAGGATATGATAGAGGAACGGTCCGAAGTATGACAAGAGGAGCATGCTCATCAAGGGCTAATTCGCGTAATGACCGCGAACAAGGTTAATGGCAGGGAACGCCCGACGGGGCAAGCATTACCAGGTGCACGCTTTTAAATATAATCGCAAAAATAGCAATATGCAATAAACAAGTAGAGAATGATTGTTGCATAGGTAAATTAGAAACTTGGAAAACCTGAATAGAAATACGTATCCAGGATATTATTTCCAAGAAAACTAAATAGAGGCGTTACTTACATAGGGCGTGATGTGAAAACTATAAAAAGGTCGTGTATGTCATGTGTTAATGGCTTACTCTGGCCAAGTAAGTAGTGCCATATGATACCATGAGTTTCTTATAGCGGACACATTTACATCCGATGTAGTAAGGGCGGGGTGAATGGGACTAACTTAAAAAGTACCCAAATGAATCAAATGAGCAAAATATTGGAGAATAATGTAAACGCACAGCCGGGTAACGGAAGCGTATTACATTAGGATAATGAGCCCGAGAGAAAGGACAAAGAAACATGTAAAATGATTAAGGTACGCATTGGGAGGGGGTGTACTTACACTCGAACCCGGAGAATGCAAACTTGTAAAACGATTAAGATATGCACTGGGAGGGGGTGTACTTACACTCGAACCCGGAAAATGCGAATATGTCTCTAAACGGGTCGTTTTTGTAAAACGTCAAACTCGAGGACAAATTCGGAATATAAAAATGAAGCGAGGTCTTAATGCATACCGGGAGGGTTGCAATAATAACGACTTCGGTAAAACACCCGGTTGATGTGTAAGAATTAAACACATGCGTAGACCGAGAAATTGGAACTCGGATGGAAAGTTAAAAGACTCGGGTTCTGGGTCATAACTAAAAGATGACAAAATAATGTAAATAGAAATAGTGAATAAATTATGTTCAACTATTTTAAAGTTGAACGGGTCGAATATAATATCATGCCCGACGGCATGAGTAAACACAAGCAGGATAATAGTAGCGTTAAAAGCAAAAGAATAATGAGCCCGGTAATGGGACATAATCAAATACGAATATATGTAAACTGGATAATGGTAAGCATAAGATAAACCGACGCATAAATGACGTGAGAAGTCATAAAGTCGGAAAATTTGTCCGAAAGGAAACGAATGTAGCCTTAGACTATGGTCAAGGTCAAAGAAAATACCAAGGCGAAAATAAATGATTTTAAACAAAAACAGGATGCCTTGACACCAAACATGTATTTTAATAATGACATGAGTAAGGAATGATCTACAGGATCAACCTAACCTTTGGGGTTATAAACAATGGAAAGGTCTACGAGACTAAAATGACCCACGAGTCATGACTAGAAAGAAATAGATTATAAGGACCTCGCCTTAAAGAGGTGAAGGTCTAATAAAATAGCCCATAGACTAAGTGATAAAACCTACGGGTTAATAAGATAAAGGGAGGGAATAAATGGAGAATCCTCGCATAAGACAAAGACTGAAAAAGAATAAACTTTGGACTGTCAATATCCCGGTATGGATAATTGACAAATGCTAAAGAGAAGACGCTAAACTAAAACTTCGGTTTTGGTAAGAAATAACGTTTATAAAAAAAATGATGAATTATGATAGACGTATAAACAGTAAACATGAAAGATATAAGTCTTGACACTGATAGATGCAAGACGATATATTCGAAAAGGGATAATTTTGAAAATAGAAAGTTGATGTAAAATTTGGCATGACGTGACATGATCACGGTCAAGAAATGCAATGTGATGTAGAATCACATTATAACCAAGTGAACGGTAAAAAGTAACTGGACTAATAAGTCTAGTTAGTGAGACCGGTTAAGGTCAGCAATACAAATCAAGAAAATTTGGCTTGCTTGTAAGCAGTAGATTCGGTATAACTGAACCGAATAAATAAATTTGAAAACAAAAGAACTTGTTGCTAAAAGTGAAAGATTTCACTAAAGACCTTTAAACGGGTCAAAGTAACGGATTCATAAAGAATTCGATAATATATGAAAGCGATGGATATCGCTAAGTTAACTAAACTAGTGGAAATAACGAGATTACGTTATTTCAAGTTGCACTATGTTGTATGAGATACGTAGACAATTAGTGACCAAAAAGATGTTACCATATTTTCCTGGTAATACTAATAATTGGTTAAAAGTATAAGTAATGTTTAAAAGATTTCCCGGATCAAATACATTGAGTTTAAACTCAAAGAATTATGTAAGAAAAGGTTTCGAGGACGAAACCTCTTTAAGGGGGGTAGACTTGTAACACCCCGAAAACGGGTTTGGTAATCGAACCCCGTTAATACTAAAAGACGGGTAAAGTACCGTTAGTAGTAAAAATAACCCGGTAAATATTTGGATTTAAATAAGAAATCCTAATAATAAATACAAGCGAATCAAAGTTTTAAGGAATTGAGTTTATAAGAGCCCGAGTTAACGGGACTTAAAATAAAACGGGTTATAACTCCTGGGACCCACCAAGTAACTAGGAATACTAACCTATTTAGTTAGTATCTTGACATAATAGAACAGATATGATTAAAATACCCTTTAAATAACTTGTGTGAAATAGAGGGACTAAAGTTGATAAACTAGAAACTAGTTTTAATTTAATAAAATGCCAACACCAAAACACACACTCTAAGTGTGTGTTCTGGTCGATACAATCACAGGAGCCAAGGGCTCTCCTACTCAACCCTAAACTTCAAGAAATTCATCAAATTGAAGGGGCAAATCAAGCCCGAATCGAAATCCAAGCATGGATTAGTGATCACCTCAGTAAAGGGATCATGAGGTATACGAAATTTTACTATGTGGTTCCATCTTAAATTTTAGATGAACTTGTGAGTTTCGAATCTGAGCTTGCATGTTCGTTGTTTGGATGAAATTAGGGATGAAACTATGTCTAGGAGTAAAGCCTAGTCATTTATTTTTTTTAACTGATGTTCACGGTTATGAATTCATGATCATACACTCATGTGTCAAGTGGGTTTTGTAGAATTATGCTGAACACTAGGATTATCTTTGTTAACCTAGTGTAATTGAGCTCCATGAAGAAAATCCAGAATTTTTGATATTAAAATTTGACATGAACATGTGACACGATTCTTAAATCTTGGCTAAATAGTTAGTCAATAACTTGATTTTGAATTATATGAAATCATGCACATTAGGTGTTTGTTAAAATACCTAAATGAAAACTAAAGTGTTGGAATTAGAGTGAAAATGTGTATTTGAATAATGTGGTGATTTCGAGTAATATGGAGTGATAAGGGTTCTAAATACTCTGTTGATCTAGGCTTAATGTTGTAACCCATGTGATCAAGAAGTAGTTAACTTTAGATAAGCTAAGTTAACTAATCATGAAGTCGAATAGTAGCTTCGGCATAGAAAATAAATGAGGTGGAATAGTCGTGATTTTTATGACTAATTTAACCGCCTTGTAAATGATTGAAAATAGTTTGACGCCTAACGAGCTAGGTGGAGGCTTGGGAAAGGAAGCGGGTCAAACAAATCAAGGATAGAGGAAAAGCGTTATTCGGATGCAAGGTAAGTATATCTTACACTAGTCATATATTTAAGAATATTCTTTCGTCGTATTAGTTACAAAAAAGACAAATACCTAAATGAGATATGTTGTTCCGGCGTGTAGTTGTACGGAACAAGACAATCAAATTTGATAAGAAAACATAATGATGGCTAAAAATGAGTTAAATCGGTAATTCGATCATGTTATGACGAATGAAACATGTACTTTTAATGGTTATCATATAAGTTAAATCATAATAACCATTAAGGGCAAAATGGTAATTTGACAATTTGACAATGGTAATTGGTCATTTAGACCAAACAGGTCAAAAGGTGAAATTATTACCCTTTGACAATATCGACTAATGGATGTCAAGTCGTATGATTTTAGGAAATAAATAGCACATGGGTGCTTACATCGCTATCACTTAGCAGCCACTAAGGAAAGGTATTGAAACGGGTCAATATGTTGATCCGAGCCAGGTATGTATAATGATACAACTCATCATGTAGAATTTGGAGTTCTATAAGAAATAGACAAGGTTAAAATGTAGATATATGGTTATCTTTTAGGTAAACCGAATAAATTTAGTCATGATTATGACATTTTAGAAACGTAATGGTTTCTAAACAAGACTATAGTTAAAAGTCGGATTTTTGGGTCAAACAAGTACTAAAAGTCCTTCGTCGTGAAAGGACTAAAATTGACTAAAACGCCCTTGTAAGCAAAATTGAGCAAACGAACCATAAAGGTTGTTTGGAAATAAGTGATAGGATGAAATAAATACTTTGAATAAGTATGAAAAGCAAAAGATGTAAAATATTGGTCAAATGACTCTATAAATAGTCTTTGCCGTAAAATAATGATTTGAAGGGTAAAAATTTGGAATATATAAATCACCACATTGAAACCACCACAAATTTAGTTGTGGTGGGAGATCACTTGATAAGAAATGTGGACATATGTAATTAGAAATGAATGAAAGCGACTTGTGCTTGAAATATGCTTAAATACCCTTAACGGGTCAAAATAAGCATATGAGTGAAAATGGGTTCAAGAATGTATATGAACCTATGAATGGAACCTAATATGTTAACCATCATTGAATTTAATAGGTTTTTGAGAATTAAGGGTCAAACAAACTTGCTTGTTTGATAAAAATCGAACGGGTCAAAATTTGGTAAAAAGGGGTAATAAGCCGAAGATTTGAAAGTCTGAAATTTTGTTAAACCGAATGTTGGATTTTAACTCCATAAGGTGGAGAATTAAATTACAATCACGTAGGAAGAAACGGTAGGCCAAACGGACAAGCGGATTGAAAGATACGAAAGTTTTCGTGTCAAAAATGGCAAAAATGGAAAAGGATGATACAGGGACCACCGTAACTTACGGTGCCCACCGTAAGTTACGGTGGGGCTGTTATAGTTACGGTGGTTGCCTACTGAGTTACGGTGGAAGATTTAACTTTCATGGGCTACCGTAAATTACGGTACCCACCGTAATTTACGGTGGACCCTGTAATAAAATATATTTTAATTAGTTTCGCTTCCCGGATTCGTTTAGACACGTTTTAAACCCTGTATGACTAAAGCATTTCATGTTTATGAAATGTAGGTACTTTTGGATGCCGGAAAAGGATCAAGCTCAACGAAGAACCGAACACGATAAAGATACATGCTTCCGCACATTGCCTCGTCGTAGATTTTAAACGACGAATTCGATTATGTTATGTTGAATAACTTATAATTTGTCAAAGTTTTTAATAAACCCGTATTTTTATAGTATGTGTAGTCTTAACTACACAACTAATAGTGGTATTTACATGTAAAACCGTTAATTAGCAACCAGGGCGTTACACTTTAATTGTGATCGTTTTACCTTTTGGTGAATTTACTTTGATTAACTTTTGATCACATAAAATACTGGCCTTATTGGCTATTAACCAATCCATTCCTAAAACAACATCGAATCCTGCCAGATTCATTGGATAAAGATTTGCAATAAATTTCTGATTTAAAATTTCTATTCTTGCTTCCTGCAAGATTTCAGAAATCCTAACGGTTTCTCCATTGGCTGTCTCTACTAAGCATTCTAGTGGTAGTTTAGTTAATGACTGATTTAAAATTTTGCAAAACGATGTATTAATAAAACTTTGGTTTGCACCAGAGTCGAATAATACTTTAGCAAAAACATCATTAACTAAAAACGTACCAGCTATGACATCTGGAATCATTTTGGCTTCATCTGCAGTCAGAACAAATGCTCTAGCATTTTTAGTATTCTTGTTGTCTGGAGCTGGAGCTAATTTCGGACAATTTAGCTTGATATGACCTTGTTCTCCGCAATTGTAACATACACGGCTGTTAGCTTTCTTCCTGCAGTTTTCTTCCTTGTGTCCCGATATTTTGCAAAAGTTACAGTATATGGAGCATCTTCCTGAATGCATTCTTTTGCAATACCTACAGTAGGGTGCAGAGGTAGAACCTATATTTTTCCCACGGTTAGAATTTCCAGAACGAAATTCTTGTGTCAACTTCTAGGTTAGGTTCCTCCTTTGATCCTCTTCTCTGGTACGGACTAATTCATCTGTCAAGGTATTTGGTAGTTCTACAGCTTCTTCTATGGTTTGAGGTCTAGCTGCCTTGACCACATGTCTTATCTCTCCAATTAATCCCCAAATATAACGGGAGATTAACACTGGTTCTGGTGAAGCAAGGGTTGGCACTATTCTAGCATATTCAAAGAATAACTTTGTGTACCCCTTACTATCCACACCAGTCATCCTAAGGTTGAGGAATTTGTTTGCTATCTGTTCCTTTTCATTGGGTGGGCAGAATTTCCTTTCTACCTTGTCCTTAAATTCTTCCCATTCCATATTGTAGGTTCTATCACTTCCTTTTCTTTGGAGGATTGTGTTCCACCATTCTAGTGCTACATTCTTAAACAAATTAGAAGCAAACAATATCTTATCTTCTTCAGCACACTTACTTATTCTTAAGACTGCCTCAGTCTTTTCTATCCAGCGTAGAGTTTCAATGGCCCCTTCGTTGCCCGAGAATTCCATTGGTTTACAAGACCAGAATTCTTTATATGAACAACCATAAGGCATGGTTCTTCTTCTTTTGGGAATAGGCATTTGAAGGACAGGTCCACTGTTCATGCTGTTTTCTGGTTCACTTGGTCGTTTACTGCTATGTTTACTTTTATTATCAGCATCCTTAACAGTTTGAAGAATAAATGGCATAGCATCTATAATTCCTTGTGCTACTATGTGTTGGATAGCACTATTATCCACTTGATAGTTATTGTTATTGATGCTTGGATTCTCATTAACCACGTTAATATTACTCTGGTTATCGTTATTCAGATTTCCTTGATTTCCTTCGTCGGCCATCTGAATTTTAAACATTTACCCCATATTAATATTACAAGATAATAGGTAATATAGTTAATCAATTGACACGCAATCTAGCCAAAAACGTCGATCATTGCGACTTGTACTCTATTTTCATATACTATGCGTCTATTACACACTAGTACAGAAATAAAGATTACAATACCAATAGAAAGAAAATTACACTAATAGTAATATGCATCCGTACCCACATATTTTATTTTATTTTTTATTATATTATATTATTATTACTACTACCATTTCCTCCATTCTCACATTTACGGATATGGATTTATCCAAAAATCCGTATTGCCCTCATCATATTTCCATATGAGACGCTCTCCCACCTGACGCATTCTCTCACTGCTTTCTAAAATTTCCTCCCCAAAAGTCCTAAGTTCTTGAACGTTTTCTGCACTCATTGGGGGTACAGGTTCTCGGACTGGGTTTGGAATCTGGGGTGCGGGTTCCTGATATAGGGGTGAAAGTTCCTGAAATTGGTAAGGATCCTCTAAGATTTCCCTAATGTAGTTATCATGGTAATAGGGATCTAAAGGGTCCATACCTGGGTAGGCTTCTATGTTCTGTATGGGTGGGTATTCCTGGATAGGGTAACGTTGCACAAAGTCCCTATTGTCATCCCACCAGGGGTCTTAATTTGGGTCGAGGGGGTTTGGTGCAGGTATCCTAGGGATTTCTTCTGGGTTAAAGTCATGCATCTCCACTTGGTTTTCTGGATTTTCTATCTCCATGGGTTGATCTGGGTTTTATGGTTGTGGGGCTACTAGTTGTTCCAGACTCGGGTCAGCAGCAGTTGTAGATAAGATATGGAAATTAGCTAGGCTTCTATTAAGCATGTCATGTGTATGGGCATCTGTTCTACGCTTAGCAGCCGCTAAAACTCTTTGCCGTTGCAACGTTCGCATTCTCTTCCTACGAGTAAAGGCTTCCTTACTGAACCATCCTCATTTCTTATGTGGGAATGGCTCTTCTGACTGAGCTCTAAAAGCAAACACTCCTTCTTCCTGATCAGCAGTATACCCAGAAAGGGCAGGCTGTGAAGAAGTACCTTCACTCTTAGGTGAATCAGACAACTGACGATTCATGTCTGATGGTCCTTGATCACTCATACTGTAAACTAACAAATAGTCAAATAACACATAAAAAATAAATACAGTTATGCACGTATTTCCATAATTTATTTCCTAACACAAAATATAGAATTTAAGTGTCAGCAGAACACTTCTTTGGCTCAGACCAGTGGCTTGGCTCTGATACCACCTTCTGTCGCAACCCCTGATCCCTTATCTGTCCCGGGAACGGGCGGACGCGATCTCAGAGTTTTGGTGGTATCAGTTATTTAATCTTGCAGCGGAATTTACATCAGGACCGTATTTAGGAAATGTTTATCAGAGTAAAACCACCTTCTTTAATATTAATAATCACATGGGCAAAACCCAAGTTTCTTATTACAATACATTTATAGGGAAAAACCCTATTTTATTGAATTTAAAACATTGTTTATTAGGTAACTTTTATAGCCACAATTTTTCCCAAGCCTTCAGTGCTCTCCAGCTGGCTGTTCACATTGTGTTACCTGTAATGCGTTTTAAAAACATTTGTCAGTCGGAAATACTGGTGAGTGAATCCCAGTTTAATCAAGAAACATTTTATCAATTAAAACAGTATTGAGAGCGATCACATTGTTTCTGGCTACACAATTACTCATTCAGTACTTGCCACTCGACCGGATCTATGGCTATGGTCAAATTACCCATTGGCTAACTCGTTGTCCAATAGTAATGTACTGTCATTCCTGACTTACTACTACTCGTAGTAATAAATTTTGTATACAAAACCCCATAATACTGGCAGTAATTGAAGAACTACAAAGACTCAATCACCACTTAATCACATTGTAAAACAATTAAGGTTTTGTAAAGTATTCTAAAAAGGTTAACAAAAAGAGGATAAACTCACATTGCTGTCTTAGGCTTTTCGTAAGGGTTTCCTGGATATAATCTATAATTTATACAAATGTACATTGGTTAATATCATAACCCATTGAAAATATTAATGATACCCTCCCCGGGACGACATTCCAACAACTACGTCGGGCAGAACCACGACAGTTGTTACGGAACCCTAAATCAATCGGGCAACGTAACTATTATGAAACCGGGGTTATAATACTTACAACGGAGCATAACTTCGCTAATTAGGGGTATAATACTTGAAAATTACGCCTAATATCAGAGAATTCGAGATTGAGAATGAAATGTGAGCGACGGAAAACGAAAACTGATGCGTTCTATTTATAGTTGCTGAATTGGACTCTCACGCGGCCCGCGTAAGGTAAGGCAAAGCCTTACACGGCCCGAGTCAACATTGGTCAACGCTGTAGCTTAGCTGGGTCAGCTACTAGACTCGCCACGATGTCGACACGTGTCAGCTCAGGATGTCTCCGCGTTTGATGATCTCTCGCGGCCCGCGTCAATGTAAGCTTAAGCTTACGCGGCCCGCTTGAACTAAAGAAATCAGCGGAGTCTGGTTCCAGCCTTGATACCGCCCGCGTAAGCTTGAGGTGAGGTCCTACGCGGCCCGCCTCAGCTTAATTTTTATTTTTTTTATTTTTTTTAAATACTATAACATATTTCGGGTTCGGTTTTCACATACGGGGTGTATTTAAAGACATATAAGGATATTCTATAATATATTAGAGTGCCAGAAATATTATGAGGGCGTTGATTTTACCGAGGGTTGTTACACCAGTGGTGGAGAATCTTACGCCAGTGGTGGTGAGTCTTCAGATGAAGAGAGTTCTGGTGATTCAAGGAGTTCAGATGAGGAAATCTCAACCTCAGGCGAAGATTATTCTGATGATCATGTATCTAGTGGGAGAATCGATGCAGATATCGATGAATTGTTAGGAGAAGCTGCAACAAGGAATGATAGAAGATCTATTCTGGTGGATCAAGCTGCTTATTCTTCTTCTTCTCTTCATTCAGCCTTTATGGCTAATGGCGGCAGTTCATCAAGCCAGGTATGTGTCGATGAACCAACTGTTGTTAATTGTGATAATTGTGCTAGCTTAAGTGATAAATGTGCTGAATTGGATGCTAATATGTCTGAGTTGCAAAGCAAACATGATGCTTTAAATGCTGAATTGTCTGACTTGCAAAACAAACATGTTTCTTTTGATGCTAAGTGGTGTGATTTGCAAAGCAAACATGAGGCTTTGCAAAACAAATATGAAGTGACAAATATCCATAATCAAAAGTTGATAGTGGATCTTTCGAAATGCAAAGAGGCTAATATGTTTTATGAAAACAATGAAAAGGAGTTTAAAACGGTGGTTGCAAATTTAAGAAAAGATAAAACCGAGCTGACAAAAATGGTTTCAAGAAAACAAACTAACATAAACTGTTACATCGATCGTCTTAAGATCATGCAAAAAGAGATAGCCTTTGTTAAGTGTGAAAGTGAGGCGATCCGGCTTAAGCTAGACAGTTGTTCAAACTCTAGATACGTGCTGGATCACATCATTGACACACAAAAAGAGAAAAAGGATGTCACATGCATTGGATATAAGAAATGTCCACCACCTGTTAGACAAAATTATGATGCCATGCCTGATGAGGAGAATAGAACTTATTTTGTGGAATCTGTTCCTTTAGACATTGAGGAATTTGCAACGGGACTTGGATACAAACCAGAAGTACCATCAGATTCAGATGTGTCAGCAGATACAAGTGTGTCTTCTGCTGAACAGAATCAGGATCCTCCAGTTATTGTTGAGGATGCTGATTCTCAGATGATGAATCTAATGATACTGACTCAGCACAGTCTGATGCGATAATCAAAGAAGAGGACATACCTCTTGAGAATCATATTCTATGTGATCCTCCCGCAAAACCTGCTAAGACTGTTCTGGTCGAGTCCACATCTGCAAAAGAGTCTGAGAGTGTGAATTTGCTGTACACTCTTGTTGGTGATGATAAAATATATTCTGACAAAGATTTTCTGATTAAAAATGTTAATCAATCTTTAATCAGTAAAACTTTTGAAGAATCGACAAGTAAGTTTTTGGGAAAGTCGGGTTCACACGTTGTGGTAACACAGTGTCCTCCTATCCCAAAGGCCGAAGTTCGAAAACAATGTGGCAATCAGAAATTACCAACAGTGAAAAGGCAGCAAAATCATACCAAACCAAATGGTAAATCAACTACTCAAGGTCAAAAGAAACAGACCCAGAAAAAGGACAAGAAAGTGAACTTTGTGAAATCGAAGGGAACAGATAAACTTGAAACATTTGCCAATAAATCTAACCTAGATTTTGTTAATCAAGCAAAAATTTTGAAAAGAAATGAACAAAACAGTTCAAAACCAAGTACCTCAGGATCACAGAGTTCATCATCATTAAGACAATCACATGATACTTCGGGGTTTGTAGAACGAAGATCAGGTTTTTCATGTGGTACATTTGGACATATTATTCGCAATTGTCCATATCTTCATAAGTTAAAAGCCAAAGTTGATGATCCCCATGACCAAATTTACCGCAAGCGATCTGTTTCATCAAAACCAGATCCCCGTCTTGTAAAAGAAAGGGAAAAGAAACAAAAACGCCAACAGGTCAAGAATATTGAAAAAGCGATTAAAACCGACGTGGTTAACAAAACATCTGTTTCTGTCAAACCGGACAATTCAAAAACTTCAGACAATCATGAAGTTAAGATTTTAAAGAATAAAACTGGTAAAACAAAACTGGAAACCAAAAACGGTTACTGAATCAGGGGGAACATCACAATTTCCACAACATCGAGAAGTTCAAGTAACTTACGTTGATGAAAATGGAAGACCCAAGACCACAAAGGCTTGGGTCCCCATCTCCAACTAATCATGTGAGTACATGTGCAGGGTGTTCCAGGAGGAACTTTCAGCAGTCATTGGATTGTTGATAGTGGGGCATCCAGGCACATGACAGGCGACATGAAGCTTCTCTACGACGTTAAATCTATTAGAAGAGGTTATGTTGCTTTTGCTGGAGATAAGGGTGGATATATTACTGGAGAAGGAATGGTATCTAACGGGGTTGTAAGTTTTGACAAGATCAACTTTGTACAACAGCTTGATCACAATCTTCTCAGTGTTTCACAAATCTGTGATAAACAGTTTTCAGTACACTTTGACGCAAATGGATGTTATGTGCTGAAACCCGGCTTCAAGATTCCAAAAGAACGGATTCTCTTATCAGCTCCATGGATAAATGATTTGTATGTCCTTGATATGAGCCAAGCAATAACAACGACTGCATAAGCAACTTGTTTTATTACCAAAGCCATAGAAAAAGACTCAATCTGTTGGCACAGACGTATGGGTCACATTCACTTACGAAAAATGAATCATTTGGTGTCGAATGAATTAGTGAATGGTGTTCTTCTTAAAAATTTCCATCTTCAAGACGTCTGTGTTTCATGCCAAAAAGGAAAGTAAACCAAGAAGCGACATCCGAAAAAGAAGATCAACACGGTGGCAGTTCCTCTTGAACGTTTGCACATGGATTTGTTCGGTCCTGTCAAGCACAAAAGCATCAGGAATGATCAATACTGCCTCGTGATTACTGATGAGTATTCAAGATTTTCTTGGGTGGCATTTATGGCTCACAAGAGTGAAACATTTGGTATTATCAAAAACTTGTTCATTCAGATTGAGAATTTGTATAAGTTGAAGGTTAGACGGATACGCAGCGACAATGGTACAGAATTTAAAAATCATGCTATGGCGGAGTTTTGCACATCAAAAGGTATTCTTCACGAATTTAGTGCGGCTTATACTCCTCAACAGAACGGCGTCGCTGAACGTAAAAACCGTACATTGATTGAGACTGCTAGGACGATGTTGGTAGAGTCACAATTGCTGATTCCCTTCTGGACTGAAGCTGTGTCCTCCGCATGTTACACATTGAATCGAGTCCTTACAGTCAAAAGACACAACAAGACCTGCTTTGAGCTTCTTCACAAATGGAAACCAGATTTGTCATATCTTGAACCGTTTGGAGCTCCTTGCACAATGATCGATCCTAATGGAAAGTTTGGGGCAAAAGCTATTGAAGGTCACTTTCTTGGTTATGCCACCCCGAACTTAAGAGTTTGGAATCTAGAGACTAAAAGGGTTGAGGAATGGTCTGAAGTCAGAATACAAAGGCACACTTTACCAGTCAAAAATCCAGGTCAACCATGGATGTTTGAGTACCATGACTTTTTTAATTCGATCAATGTTGAAGCAGTTGAAGAAAATGTTGCGGCAAGGATGTTTTTCGAGAGTGACAACGCAGCAGATTCACCGTTGGTTCGTCCAATTATTGTCAATCAAGAACTAACGTCAGTGAACAATAATGCTCTCAACAATGAGGATTTTCATGATGCAACCGAACTGAACGAATCTTCAGAGGATGAAGAATTTCTAGATGCAGATCAAGAAGGTCCTACATCAGCAGTACTTGGTACTTCAGAGGCTACACCTCCAGTGGACGCCACTATAATAGCTGAAGCTACTGCATCATCCTCTTCGTCAGTTCCGGGTATTGAATTAGTTGTTGATCTCAATCTCAACAATCTGGGTACAAACATTCCAGTTCCAGATAATCCAGAAACAAGGATTCACAATACCCATCCTCAACAAAACATCATCGGTAATGTACAGAGTGGCATTCAAACAAGAAACATGTTGCGAAACAACAACAACGCAGCCTTGTATGCGGCAATTTGAGAATCTGGTCAACAAAATGATTGGTCTTTCGCGTGTTATGTCTCACAGGAAGAACCAAGAACTTGGAAAGAAGCTTTGAAAGATAACTCTTGGGTTGAAGCAATGCAGGAAGAACTGCAACAATTCCAGAAACTTGGTGTCTGGAAGCTCGTAGAGAAACCTGCTGATTACAAGAAGATTGGTACCCGTTGGGTGTATAAATGCAAAAAGGACGACCGTGGAATCGTTATTCGCAACAAAGCAAGATTGGTCGTTCAAGGTTTTCGTCAGATTGAAGGTATAGACTACAACGAAGTGTATGCACCTGTTGCACGTCTGGAAGCAATTCGGATCTTTCTGGCTTATGCCTCATTCAAAGGATTCAAGGTTTACCAGATGGACGTCAAAAGTGCATTCTTACATGGTCTAGTGGAAGAAGAGGTGTATGTTGAACAGCCTCCAGGTTTTGAAGATCCTATCCATCCCGATCGGGTGTGGTTGCTGAACAAAGCTCTCTATGATCTACATCAAGCACCACGAGCTTGGTACGCTACCTTATCTAATTATCTGCTGGAGAATGGATTTCGCAGAGGTCCTATCGATTGCACTCTCTTCATAAAAGAACAAGATGGAGATCTTCTACTGGTACAGGTATATGTGGATGATATTATATTTTGTTCTACTAACAATGTTATGTGTAGGGATTTCGAGCATGTAATGCAGGTTAAATTCGAGATGAGCGCTATGGGGGAGATGACTTTCTTTTTGGGCATGCAAGTGCAACAAAGTCTGGGATTTTCATCCATCAGACTAAGTATGTTCAAGACATTCTAAACCGATTCCAGATGTCCGACACATTGCCCATTGGTACCCCACTGCAGCAAAATCACGGAATCAATCCAGATTTGAAGGGTGAACTCGTTAGCTCTTCATACTACCGCGCGATGATTGGATCCCTTATGTACCTCACAACATCAAGACCAGATATAATGTATCCAACATGCCTGCTAGCCAGATATCAAGTGAACCCGAAGGCCTCACATCTTGCAGCTGTAAAAAGGATTTTTCGTTATTTGAAAGGTTGCCTTGGCACCGGTCTATGGTACCCTAAGGATGATAACTTTGACTTAGTCGCTTTCAGTGATTCTGATTTTGGCGGATGCAAAATCGACGGCAAATCCACAACGGCTGGATGTCAGTTTTTAGGAAATCGCCTCGTAACATGGCATTGCAAGAAGCAGACTTGTGTCGCTACATCGACTTGTGAAGCTGAATACATTGCTGCCTCAAGTTGTTGCTCTCAAGTCCTGTGGATACAACAGCAAATGTGCGATTACGGTTTTGAATTCCTAACTACTACTATTTTAGTCGATAATTCTGCTGCCTTATCTATCACTAGAAATCCTGTGCAGCATTCAAAGACCAAACACATCGAAATTAAGTATCACTTCATACGTGATTGCTTTGATAAAAGGCTAATCGATGTTGTTAAGGTCCATACCGATGACCAACGTGCCGACCTTTTTACCAAAGCATTTGATAAATCAAGATTTGACTTTTTATTATTGGTAAACGGCATTAAGGTCAAGCAAGAGTAATCCACATCGGAAAATTGTTTTTGTAAATATCTTTGTGTTTTTAAAATTAATGTAAGTTTGTTGATTTTAGGGGGAGTAAATCCAAATTTGAAAATTCAAAAACATCGAAAAATTTCAAAAACGCAAAAACAATAGAAAAACAAAAATGAGTTTCCTGGCGAGCAAAAGAGAAAATGATAGTACATCAGTGGTCTGTTGAAACCTTTTTAAACTGAAATGCAAAATGCAAAATGAAAAATGTTAAGCAACTCTATATAAGATGTATCGGTAGGCTCACAATCATCTTAAAGTGTGCAGGGTGATATAAACTTAAATCGACTGAAGACCAGGTGGGAACCACTCATTGGCATATGGTCTTAGTACTGAAATTTCGGTTGAGGGATTGCCGAGGTTCTGAGATATGTGGTCTTTATGCTGTTTATCATCTGGGTATCATGGTTGTTTCTTTTACCGAAACAAACGGAGACGATGTCTATATCTTCCATGATATCATACATACGTGTACATATTGCATACGCCCTCAATAAGTGAACAACAATCACATGTCCACAAAATAAGTGATAATATATCACATTTATCCGGGAGTCAAGTTCGTCTCTTTGCTGTACGAAAGTACTGACCTGTTCACGGACTTGCTCATGTGCCCTCATGCATCTGAAAATCAAGTTCCTCATCAATAAGTGATTCTATCACATAGGGCTTGTTTTCAATCAAAATAAGTGAGTTACTCACATTTTTTTATACGGCAAAACAGATGATAAATGGTATACTCACCAGTAAGATGAACTCTCGTGCATACCTTGATACGGGAATGTGTCGTGATGTGGATGAACACCGGTCGGTAAGTATAAATCATACACTAATCATATCCTCTCGCCATGATTACATCTGATAAGATGAGCTTATGTGGATAAACAATACCGATAATTGTTATAGGATGCTTATCTATATGTTAACAAAAAGAACAACAAGAGCGTTTTGGCATGACCGTACACTGATATGATTCTCTTACCCTCGAAACTCGTAAAAAGAATGTTTGTATATATTTACTTTTCTTAGTTTCTTCAACTCTGTATATATTTATTTACTGCTTTCAGTCCTTAAGTTTGAAATATTCAAAATTCCAAAAAGATTTTAGGTGTGTTTTAATTTAAACTTTATAAAAGTCAAAAAGATTTTATTTCTGCTTTAGTTTTGATTAACCGATGTTGGAACTCAAGTCTTCGTTGCCTGAAATTTGATGAAAACCAAAACGACTGAATCTTCATAAACGGTCAGAGTTTGCAAGTTTTGAAAGTTAATAATCAAAATTGAAAAATCTGTTAACTTTTCAAACTAATTGTCGGACGGTAGTTGAAAACATGGTCACATGTGTTATTTGTTTAATGTTAAACTATATTCCAAGCAGTTGTTCTCATTACGCGTTTAGCTTTCTTGCATGTGCAGATGCTAAAGGCGAAGAGAACGTGTTCAATGACAAACTTCGGAATGAAGACACGACGTGAAGGCACTCAAATGATAAAGAAGATCGAGTTGCCGCTGACCAATCAGTCAACACCACAAGGATCTCAAGTTTTGAAAATCAAAAGATTCACGAGCATAATCAAAGGGGGAGTTTATTGATACACTTCCTAAAATGAAAAGGGGAGTTTGTTGATACAATTTCTACTTACGTCACGTGAAGACTTTGAAGATCCTCCGACATGAAAGACATAGAAGATGAACCTTACGAGTAGCGTCCAAGGGGGAGTTTGTTGATACATAATATGTGGACGCGACTCAGTTCGGTTCGACTCGTTTCAGTTCGGCTCGGTTAGGTTCGGCTCAAGCCAGACGTAGCGACATTCCTCCGTTGTGCGCCCCAGAGTTCGACACGCGAAGCACGAAGAGCCGTGAACGTTTCCCGCTGACACATCATCATGACATCATCATGATGATGTCACATGTTGACTAATCTTTACAAAATGAATTCTCAGAATTCATTTACGTAAAGAATCATGTTGGGCCTTTTATTTCTGTTGGGCCGGATACAATCACACCAACATATGACGAAGTCTCTTTCAAGGCCCAAGCCCAATCATGTGACGAAGTCTTCCCTTGTGGCGAATCTCCCTTTGGCGAAGCTTAATGTTCGTCGTGATGTGTGAGTGATGAAGTTCCCAAACTTCGTCACACTTAATAGTTCGTCGCCCATAAGTTAAGTTCGTCGATGTGTTCTATTATATAAACAGCAGTCTGAAGACACAGATAGTTTGACAAGTCTGAATAGATTTGAGAGCGAACACACTGTAAACACACACACACTGAGAGTTTATGAGAGCATCTTGTAAACACCACATTGTAACCGTTTCATAGCATTAATACATTGAGTGTTAATCGTTAAATCTTGTGTCTTACGTGTTCGTAACTTGGTTTAACTTACCCGTTTGGATTCCACACTCTCGGGTTTATCGAAAAACAGGGAATAGAGGTTTAACTCGATCCTCCGGGTGGACCTACACGAATTAAATTTAAAAACACTACGACAAGGAATTATTCAGCCTACATGTAAACTTGCTTGTACTGTCTCGCCTTGTTCGGTTCACAAAATGTTAACATGTGACAAAACAGTCGAGTCGAGAAAATTAAGCCGTTTAGAAGTTAATTGGGTACACTAATATAATGTACTTGAGGAAAAGTGTAAGACATATTAACTCTCTTGAAAATTTGAGTTAAATTTTCAGTTGGTTTGCACAAGGTTTAATTAATTAGTATTTAATTCATAGTTTTTATGTTTAGGTTTATCACTTTATTATCTTAATTGTTTCGCAAAATTTATCTAGTTATTTAAGGTCATCTATAATGATTAATGCTCCTTAAGAGCCATTTTCCGCCACATCAGCATGATAACGCCCGTAAAAGATGTGTAATGTTGCATTTGAAATAAAAGTGTCCATCAGTGTTTGTTTATTTATTTTTATTTGGGAATTGGGAAAATTGAAGTTGGTCTAATTAACAGTGAACACATTCATGAACAAGAGTCTACATATTATTTTCCTCTTGATCATGGGTGTTTTGTTGGGCTCTCAAGTCATGAATAATTCTTTTAGACAGAAACTATCTGGTAACCATCTTAGATCGGTCTTGTTGTTTTTCTCAAGCTAATATATTGCTCAATTTTCAGTTTTACCTTTTTGTTGTAGTTATAAAAGGGTTTTGAGATTGGTATCTTAACTTACTGTTTATATAAGTTCTTATCTTAGAATGGATTGATCATCCATATTTTTCAGCTGGGTGGTATTTCCTATATACATTTGCATTTTTTTGGGGGTGGCCAAAAAGTTGTATGCTACAATAAAAGAGACTTTTAGCAACGAAATGCATGAAGTTTTCGCATACAGATGAAGCTATTGCGACGAAATGTGGCTGCTAAACTGTTTTCATTTTTTTTTAAACCTATAGCGTTGATAATTAGTCATTACAGGACTAGCTTGGTGGGATGGAGGGAAAGCATCGCAGATTTTTAGTGAAATCCCAATAGAGACTAAATATCGTTGCTAAAAGGTTTAAGTTTGACTTTATTTAATATGCAACAGATTTTTAATGAAATCCCTATCGAGACTAAATATTATCGCTATAGATCAACCTATAGCAAGGAAAAAGTGTTGTAGTAATCGCAAGTCGCTAGTCGGGCGGGCAGGTGGGGACTAGCGATTAATCAGGATTAATCGGAATTTATGGAAATTAATAGGGAATAATATGATTAATCGGCGACTAATCGGGGATTAATCGGCACCTAGTCGTGATTTTTACAACCATAGAAATTACAGACCTAATACGACATAACAGTAGAAAAAACTTATTGCAATAAAATTTCATCGCAATAACGAGGAAATTTGGTCGCAAAAGGCTGTTTTTTTTCCGTAGCAAAAAGTTTTATCACTTGTAGTGATAATTTTGGGTTTTCAAGTGAAACATTGTAGCACCCTAGCCCGGCTAGAGTAGCTCCCACAACTGCTTAAACACTACATAGCTATGTGCAAATTCTTAATTATGTATCAAAGCCAGAGTCTTTTACATACCCTCAAGCACTCCTTCATATCATACCCTAGCGAAGCTGATATTTTTATGTACAAGAAGTAAAAAACAAAAATGCACATCTGAGTAAGATTTGTCCAATGAATGGACAAAATTTAATAAAAATAACATATTTTTATTTCAATAAAAAGGCTTCAGTTTTCAAAATTATTTTTAGGAAAAGAGTTTACGCTTATCAGTAGAATTGTTTATAGATTTTAGAAGTTAATATACACATAGCATGACATATATCATGTATAACATATATATAGATATCATAATCATATAACATGGATGTAACCGGAGCCGATCACCAAAAAAAAAATAACAACCAAGCAAGAGAAAGGGAGAGGGAAATACTAACTAACAATTCAGCGGTCACCAACTGTGACTACAACATGTACATAATATGCCCCTTCAAGCTGAACAGGGTGAAACAACGTGAAGTTTGGACCGCAAAGTGTCAAAGCGAGAGGAAGACAACCCTTTTGTCAAAATATCTGCAACCAGCAATGTTGTAGAAATATACCGAACACATAAAATCTGAGCAAACACCATATCCCAATAAAATGCTAGTCAATCTCCAAGTGTTTTGTGCGCTGATGGAACACTTGGTTGACTACAAGATAAGTGGCACCAATGTTATCTCCCCAAAGAGTAGGTGCACACGATAAAGTAATATGAAGCTCCTGTAAAAGAGATAAAATCCATCGAATCTCAGCATCAGTTTGAGCTAAGGCACGATACTCAGCCTCTGTATTAGAACGGGAAACAGTATGTTGTTTCTTGGAGCTCCAACCATAATACCGGGACTAAGGAAACCACAATATACAGTAGTAGACCTACGATCATAACGGCATCCCGCCCAATCAGCATTAGAATTAGCATGTAAATCAACATAATCTGACTGGCGAATACATAATCCATGAGATATGGTACCTTTAAGATACCATATAATACGCTTAACCACAACCTAATAGCGATCAATAGGTGTCTGAAGAAACTGAGACACCTTGCTAACCACGTAAGCAATTTCTGGGTGAGTCAAGAGAAGATACCACAATGCTCCAATAGTGCTCCTATAAAATGTAGGATCAGCAGGCATGGGAATCCCAGAATGTCGAGATAACTGTCAACCAGATGAAACGTGTGTAGATAAAGGTCGATACACAGGAGAAGGAGAAGCAGAAGGAAGAGAAGAAGAAACAGGAGAAGGAAGAGAATGGGGCAAAGTAGAAAAAAGGGAGGAAAGGATGAAGAAGGAGGAGATATAAATAATGAAACGGATGAACAAGAAGTGGTAGGAGAAGGAAAACATCCTCGAACATAAAAATCGTCTCATAAAATCAAACATGTCAAGAAATATGAGTGTGAGACGAACAAGGATCATTACAAAGATAGCCAAGGTTAGATGGAGCATATCCAACGAAGGTATAAGGAACCGATTTGGGTGAAAGTTTATCCATACGTGTATCGTTAATAAATGGATAACATAAACACCCAAAAGTGCAATAAAGAGAGTAATCAGGACGAGTCCCGAAAATAATCTCAAAAGGAGATGAATAGTGAAGAAATGGTTAATGAGAAATGTGGTAGTGGCATAAGCATCATATCAAAAGTTCTTTGATAGACGAGCATGAAAGAGTAAAGTACGAGCAATCTCGGAAAGATGATGATTTTTCCGCTCGATGACCCATTTTGTTGGGGTGTGTAAGGACATGAGATTCGATAAGTGATACCAGACTCAGAAAGAAACTTGGCAATAGGCCCATGAATGAGCTCAAGAGCACCATCACACCCCAACCGATGGCGGAAACATCAGGGCGCGGCACTAAGCGAATCAGATTGCTCAAGAGAATCCATAACAACTATTTGTGAAAATATAGATTAATCAAAATTTTATATTAACGACATAATTGTCATGCAAACCAAACATAATCAAAATTGTATCAAAATATCTTCCAAAATTCAACAAGTTTCAAAATAGTGTTTATCTAATATGAGTTTCTAAGGTCATCCTAGCTTGATTTCTTGTTTCCCCTGCTACTATCAACCTGCAACATGTATTAAAATACAATTAACAAAAATGTTGACGAGTATACAAGTTTGAATACATAGCATAATAGTTTAAACGAATATAACTCATATCCAACATGAACAACATATCACAAGTTTCAACATGCTAGTTAACGTGGTTCATATGATAACCCAGGTCTCCAACGCGTTAACATGCCTTTCTTACTTCGTCACAACGAAGAGGAGGTAAAGGAATCAAAACTTAACAATACTCCCCAAGAATCAAAGAGCGGTGCGTTACCCCGATAGCGTTACAATTGTTAAGGCGAGTTACATATAAGAATCAAACGTTCACATAGCATATAAGTCTCAAGTATCATGTTTTCATGTTTAATGCGGATGGAGTATGTTTCAAATAAGTTTCAAGTGTTTTGATATAGAATACATGTTGCATCTCAAAGGTGTTTAAAACAAAAAATGGATCGAGTATACTCACAGTGGGTGCTTGGAACCAAACACTGCCTAATTGGATCGAAGGGAGCGCTAGACCAACCTGCGTGCGGGGAACAGAGCATAAGTCCTCTAAGTTCTGACCCGGTTGGGAACAGAGTGTCGAATCATGCAAAAATCAAGTCGAAGTGCCTTGACAGACTACCTGGGCGGATGGTCATCCGAACAAAAGGTCATCCGGACGGATGGCCATTCGAACAAATGGGTTCCATCAGATCGGATGGTCATCCAAACGGATGACCATTCGAACGGATGGCCATTCGAACAGTGAGTAGGTGTCTGTGAACTGTTTAAGTTTTTTATCATAGTGTCCTATAAAACAAACAGCAAGTGTTATCATAATCAGATCATCTGGACGATTGGTCATCTGATCGGATGGCCATTCGAACAGATGGTCAGTGGGTGAAGTTTCCCAAAGTTTTCAAATCTTTGAGTTAACGGAGACGGCGTGTCAAACAACGGAAACACACCAAACCCAGCTACTCTGATCAGATGGGTATCACCCCTTTCGAACCGATGAGTTGTTCTTGATGGAATTTCATGTTCGGACTCGTGAATCGGCCGTTTTTCCCGTGGAAATTGGCTTTCAACCCGAATCTTGACTAAGGAACGAGTCAAGTATCTGTTTGAGTCCGATTTCATCAAGGTTTTTGTTTAAAAACTGAAGAAAAGTTCGGAAATCAGTTGTAAAATGTGAAGTTTATCATATCCGAGCCAGAAACATATGAAATTCCGTCAGACCTGGTATAAAAGTGTGATAATCCTTTGGATCTTGTATAAAAGTTGTGAAAACCCGTTAGATCTGGAACCAATCTTGGTTAAATGGTGCTCCTCAACATTTTGCATAAGCAACCGAGTAAAAACCACCTTCAAGAGGTCCAAATCGGTTGGTTCTCGAGGAAAAGTTGTAGTGTTTATGTGATTTTGATGAAGAATATGGTGTAGAATTGATTAAAGATGAAGGTTGTACAAGATTCTAGGAGAAGTACTTACGAAAAAGCCTTGAATCGTGATTAAAGTGGCTGAGAGTGACTGGAGTGCGTGTGCTCGGATGGCCGAGTGAAAGGTGAGAATGAAGGGTTAAGTGCCTTATTTATAGATGACAGTGACAGCTCCAATCGAATGGCATCGGTCGGATGGGTTAAGTCAATGGAGAAGTGCAGGTGATCGAATGGCTTTCCGGTCGAATGGCCATCCGGTCGGATGGCCATCCGAGCGGATGGTCATTCGATCGAATGTCCATTCGGACAGCTGATTCTCGTTTGCTAGTTTCTTGACTTTGTTTCGTTTTGCGAGTTCGGTTAAGCGTTGCGTTTTATTGTGAGTACTCATTATTAAGATTAAAGATACCATTGCATCATATGATTACATAACTAAACCGTGTTTCAAGCTCATGACAAAATAGTTTCGCGTTCATTAAGTATCAAAGTATCACCAAGAGTCAAGAATCTAGGATAACCACATCGTCCATGTGTAATAAGTATCACAAAGAGTCAAGTTTCACATTGTTCATATATATAGCATCCCAGGAGTCAAGGTTCACATCGTTCCTATATAAAGTATCACAAGAGTCAAGATTCACAACTTCATATATAAAGTATCACAAAAGCATCGTATAGAGTAAAAGTTTCACACGTAGTTTTACACAAACGAAGTTTCAAGCAGTCTGATCGGTCGTCTCGAGTGTCGAAACGCTGGGCGTTACAACATCGAAGATGTTTAACGACACAAGATAAAATATTTCAACAAGCGGTTTGAAATGTCGAAAAAAATCAACCAACTGTGAACGATGAGTATAAAGATAAATCCAGGTAAACCGACTAAGATCATCAATAAATGTAATAAAATATCGGTAACCAGATCGTGATAAGACAGGTGAAGGACCCCAAATGTCATAGTCTAACATGTAAAGGCACAATAGAATGTGAAACAAGATAATCATAAGGTAATCTCGTTGATTTTGCATTAGAACAAGCATTTTAATTATTACACCAAGCATCCTCTTACATTCCGACGGTTTTGACAATTGGGATTCTGGTTCTTAAATGCGGGAGGAGGATTTCTCGATTATAGCCCTGAGGTGTCTTAAAACTTTGTTCAAATACAAATTCAACCCCTCTAAAAAGGCTTTCTTTTCTTGTACATGTTATAAATTTTGTACGAGATGTTAAACTACATTTATGTCCATCAGATTTGCTTCATATAGTTATATAGATATAGGGTAATTCTATAAAATTATTAAATTTGATAGAAAGCTTTAATTAAAATACTAGGTTATAGACCCACGTATTACATGGGTTGTATAATAGAAAAATAAAAATATAATTATGTGTATGAAACTTAGATTAATGTGTATAATAGTAATTATATAATTTTGTACTACGTATAAAAATTTATAAAACCGAAGTATTTTTGTTATGTACAACAACAGAAAAAGAAAAGATGATTACAATACACAAATTTCTAAATAATTCTTTATGCACAACATTTGTTTTTTTTCTAATTATATCGTCTTTATCAACTTTGAACTGCTTAACCCATCCATATTGTTCGATTCAATATATATATATATATATATATATATATACTAAAACAATAAGTTAATACTACTTCTAAATCCTGTATTATAGGCAAATAATAATTAAGTGTCATGTCATAATCTAGTTTATAAACATTTATGTTTTAATTAATAAAACTTTGCATGTTTAGTACTAACTCGAAATTTGAATAGCTATGTAATATAGTAAGTAATAGGTGTTTTACAATATATACAATTGGGGATAGGGATATTGTTAAGTATAGGTTTTTATATTAAAAATATAAACGGTTTAAATTAAATATATTTTACTTAGGAGGCACATGTCTATCTCAAAGAATTGGATACTAATTATTATATTTGTTTAAAAATATTAATTTGTATATGGAAAATCAGAAAACATTGGTAAGAAAAAAATGGTTATATATATGACATTTTTTAAAATCATTTATTAGAATAGATTGTTATAAACAAGTTTAATCTTGATTAAATTACGAACAAAACAACAAATGTCGTGTACAAAAAAAGTATTTAGAGATTTGTGTAATTGTAAATTCATTTTATATTGTTGTATGTATGTAAAAATTAAGGTATGCATTTTTCTAAACATTACATAATTTCTATTATCAACACATGTAATATACATTCTTTATTAATTTCATTGCATGTTGTTAATCCTCTATCAATTTATCTACAATGTGGTAGGTTAATCAACATAAAACAATAGCTAAAATATATGGCTTATTTAAATAATTAAGATCAAAATGGATTTTAGTATTTATTTAAAAATCAATTAAAATATAAAATTATAAATCCAACTATCACTATTAAGTCGTGTATTGATACATGTTATTTTATTGATGATAAATTTTGTGGGTTTATAATTCATTGGATAATGTTTCAATATTTCTAGCAAACATAAATGCAAAATTTTGATTTAGGTATTATAATAAATTTACGTCTGTAAATATGATATTTCATAATGTTATTAACTAAATATGTTTTTGTAGGTTTATAATTCAATTATGTTGCAATATTCACACTAAATATTAATGTAAATTTAGATTTAAATATTTATAATAAATTTGTGTATATTAATCTATTATCAAATATTATTATTAATTAATTAATTAATGGAGAGGGTGCATATAATAGATATTAAATTAAAATAATAATTAGTAATATTAAGAAAATTATTATTAAATTAATGAAGAGAATGTCATATGGCATTAATAAAACTCAAATATTAAAGAAAAGGGTGCATATATTAAACATTAGATATTAAATTAAGGTTGATCAACATATATTGTCAAATTTAACGTATTATTAAGTAAATAAGCATAAATAGTTTTATGATATCGTTAAATATACAAGTGTGAGTTTCTTATCTCGGACCTATTTTGAGCAGCTTAATTTAAACCGACCCGTTCCTGCCCAACTTGGTTTGAGCCGACCCAATTTTGTGCACCGACTCACAAAACCGTTGAATCTGTCACGTCCTATTTTTTCTACTCGCTCCGAGTGCTCAAATTTTTGCACCCTCCGGTTAGTGTGGAAAATCTGAATGAAATATTCTTGGTAAAATAGCTTCTCCAAATTTCACTCCACTGCCTACCATCTATATATTTGCAATTTCCGAACGTTTTGAATTTGTCAAAAAAATCAAATTTTTGACTAAGTGGTCGGATGATGTGGGAAAAAAAATCAAACTTTTGATGAAGTGGTCGGACTACCTACGTAGCAAAGTTTTGATGATGTTGATTGCTTATATGGTAGTCCACGTCGGCAAAAACTAACCGGATTAAACCTTAGTTAGAAAAAAGCTTGTTGGGAGAAAATATGTTAAAAACTGAGACCGTCACAATACATTTCGTTAGTTGAGACCATTGCCAGACAAAAGATAATAGTTGAAATGAGTTAAATCCAATTTTCCTTAAAAGGTAATAACAAATGGACATCACAAAATCAAAATTGGGAAAGGGAATATGGTATCACGAAATTGAAAATTACCTTTTGGACATACATATTGTGCCACAAATACATTGACGCTTGCCACACTTTAAGTTGGTTCTGCTTTTATGATTTTTTTAAAGGCGCATGGTAAAAACATTTTTCTGAATGACAAATTTATTAAACAAAAGATGCAAATAGAAATTGGGCCAACTTACAAGGGACAATTTTTAAAATTAAAGTTACCGATTATGTTACTCTAGAAATTGTTGTATTTGATTTCCTTCACAATTTTAGCTTCCATTGTATGTTGTTGAATATCCATCAAACCTCCTCTATCTTTCACCCCATCTTGTTATAGTAAAATAAACGAACGAGTTTATGAGAATTGTGTTAATATAACATCTTGTTGGAGGTGCTTGTGATCACATATTATTTTTACTCACACAAGTTGCTTTTAAATTGTATATATAGCAAAAGCATTGCGTTAACGATGAATTCTAACATTATCTAATTAACTTGTATTGTTGTTTCATTAGTTATGTCCACCATAAATGATATATATTGTAGCAACTCTATCAATTAAGTGAAGATAAATTGTTAAAAATCTATACATATAATAAAGTAAACCAATTTGAGACACATGGCAATCAATGAAACTATCTAAAAATCTATTTTCCCTCCTAAAATATAATCCCCTTAGTTTCATAGTTAATCCTTAATTCAAAATAATAATAATAATAATAATAATAATAATAATAATAATAATCCTGAAATCTGATCTCCCTTCACATATCAATTTAATTTTATTATTATTTATCCGTTTAAAAAACATATAAATATTAAAATAAAATACTATATAAATTAAAATTGTAAGATTAAAGGAGAGGGTGTCACGTGACATTATTTGAAATTCTTTATTTTATTTTATTATATAAGCACCAGAACAAAAAAAAAACATATTCATTTATCGAACAACCAATTGATGAAAAACAATAGATTTATGAATATAAAACATGTATTAGTATTTAAAAAATATATTAAAATAAAATACTATATAAATTAAAATTGTAAGATTAAAGGAGAGGGTGTCACGTGACATTATTTGAAATTCTTTATTTTATTTTATTATATAATTTGACATATTAAATAAAAGAAAAACTTTAAGTAACCCCGTGTATTGTACATGTTGAATAAATGTAATTTTATATACCAAACTTATACTATAAATAAACTAATATGTGACACGTATCATTCATTGGAGTCATCTATTTTCTATTTTCCTAAAGAAAAGTTAAAAACATCTTATCTTAAATTAACAATTTTAAATTCGAAGATAATACTTTGTTAGAAAAATAGAAGGATTCTATTTCAAATTCAAACTAGGATACGATTTAATATTAATTTAATATTTAATTAATATAAGATAACTGTACAAAAGAGGCGGGAAAACAGAAAATTAGATGGTTCCAATAAATGACATGTGTCACACATTGGTTTACTTATCTCTTTAGTTTCATATTTAATCCTAAATTAAAAAAAAAATTCTGAAATCTTGGTAATAGTTAATCCTAATTTCAAAAAAAAAAATAAATAAATAAAAAAAAAAAAAAAATCCTGAAATCTTAGTAACAACTTTCCAAATCTTCAAATAATACATTTAATGAAAATATTCGTAAATTATCATTATTCATGTTACATCTTTTTTTTAAACATTGAGTGTCTTTGTAATTTACATCCATTCTATCTTTTTATTTATCATTAAATTTAAATGTAATGTAATAGTTAAATACAATAATACGTATTACATAATATATTTATTTTTGTATTATTTTTAGCGACAGTTTGATTACATTATTCTCTGATAAATTTTATAATACTAACATACATCATCTTTATATTAACTTATTTATGTCAATTGGTATATAAATGTCTCCCTCTTTAGTTTGTATTTACAAGAAATATTTATTAAATAGTTTAAATTGTTCAAACCGTGTAACACACGGGGAACTAACCTAGTAATACTTACAATGATTCACATATTTGAGTTACGTGAACGGGTGGAAGATATTTACTAAGGTGTCCCCTATTGCACACCACTATAACAGGTTACCCAAATTCAAATTACCAACACAAAGCTAAACCAGATATGACACAACAAATCACCACCACACCGTTGACGTTCACCGTCCGGAGACATCCACCAGAGCTCATCGTTCCTGCTAAACCAACACCTCGAGAACTGAAGCCTCTTTCCGACATGATGATCAGGAAGGCCTTAGGTTTCATATTCCATTTTTTCATATTTACGGAAGCAATCCAAAAATGGGAAATAAGAATCCAGCGAGTGTGATCAGGGAGGCGCTGGCTAAGGCGTTGGTGTTCTACTACCCGTTCGCGGGCAGGCTAAAGGAAGGTCCCACAAGGAAGCTTATGGTGGATTGCTCGGGTGAGGGTGTGTTGTTTATCGAGGCGGAAGCGGATGTTACGCTGAAGCAGTTCGGGGTGGAACTTCAGCCGCCGTTCCAGTGTAGGGAAGAGCTTCTTTATGATGTTCCTGGTTCCAGTGGCATCCTTGATTCACCACTGTTGCTCATTCAGGTAAACTTTCATGTGGAACTATGGGCAAAATATACAGGAAAATAAGAAAGTTTTTAATTTTGACTAGTTTGATGAATAAGTTTTAGATGTTTTTCCAATTTAAAGTATCTTACTGATTTCAATTTTTTTTTTTAATATTATGGTTAACTTTATACATAAGTATAACTTCATTGTAAGATATTGTTGGTAATTTTAGTGCTATCAACATATTTTTGCGGTATTAGATTAACTTGTCGACCAAACTTAATCTTATTAAATACTAAACGGGTTAGGAGATGCGGGAGTGTATACTCGTTTTAATTTAATAAGTTTTGGTGTATGTGATTTTATAATTAAATTAAGTTGATGTTATATATAATTATATACAACATATACGTTATGGGTTCATTATTCATAATGAGCCTACTAATTAATTGACTATGGTTCGATTGTTTTTTATGGGCTTCATTATTTGTACCAAAGAGCCGATATGTTGGTGGGATAACAGTAAAAAAAAACAACTCACAAAGTCTGGTAACAGAATAGAAAAGGAAAAGGTACGCAATTTTGAACAAACCACAAATTCGTTTCTTGAAACCTCTTGGTCTAATTCGATCAGATTTTTGAGAGTACCCTCAAACGTTTGATATGATAGTGTGTCACGATTCCAAAAGGAATCCAAGTAATTTTTTATATTCAGTTCCAAGAGGAATTTCAAGTAATTATTTTTTATATTCCGTGCCAATTATCTCCAATCTGATCTGCAAATCGGTTAAGTATTTAACAGATATTTGATATGGTTCATGTGGATGGTATGAATAGCTAATAGATAAAGGAAAATTATCAAAAAAATCTAAAAATATACGTGGGCCGGGTTTTTTCTTTGCTTGTAACTTCTTGCTAGGTTCTCTAGGGTTTTGATCAACACGTTTTAGGAAAAATGCAATTGACTTTGAATCTTCTATTGGTATGGGTCCACCATAACGATAACGTATGTCCCTTTTGCACAACGATGCCACAAGAATACGAGTGACGTCAATTCAACATAGGCCCATAGATCTTGTGACATAACACAACGATGCCACAAGAATACGAGTGGCGTCAATTCAACGTAGACCCCTAGAAACACTTGTGACATAAAAAGTTATAAATTAATTAATTAATACACCTAAAACAATTTTATTTTAAAAGCTTATTTTTTTAAACATATTAGAACTTTAAAAACGTAATTTTTTAACAAAAAATATTAAACAACTTATTTAAAAAATTAGTTTTCAAAACTAATTAAAACCTTAATTTAAAAAAAAGTATTTTAAAAAGATAAGGTTATTAAAACTTAGTTTTTAATTAATCAAAAACTTCAATTCTTTATTTTTTTATTTTTTTTAAATCTTAATTATGTAAAAGAAGTTAAACTTAAAAATAAAACTAATTAACTTTTAAAATACTAGAAAACTTAAACGTATCATAACTTCAATTTTAAATAAATTATAAAAACTGAAATAAAAAATAAAATAACATAACTTACCTTGCCCATGTGCTAGCAAGGGCGTAGGATAGTGGGGGCGGGAGGAGGGGGCCAACCCCCTGAACTTTTCGCTCAGTAGTGGATAGTATGTAGTTTTTGTATAGAAATTTTTGAGTATATACGTTTTCAACCCCTAGTTTTATAGAAATTTTTGGGTGTATACGTTTTTAACCCTTGGTCGGAAATCTTAAGCTTCGCCACTGTGTGCTAGATTAGTCAATGTCCGTTTATGTAAAAAGAGAAAAAAAAAGGCCAGTTTAACAATTTCTTTGGTCAACAAGGTTAATTTACGTGAATTTATAGTTAATTTGAAGTTTTTTTAATCAATATAATTTGTAGGTGACACGACTCTTATGTGGAGGTTTCATTTTAGCCGTACGGTTCAATCATACAATGTGTGATGGATTCGGGTACGCACAATTCATGACAACATTGAGTGAAATGAGAAATGGTGCATCAGTACCATCAATATTACCTGTTTGGCAAAGAGAGTTACTTTGTGCAAGAGAACCGCCGCATGTGACATGCACTCATCACGTGTATGATAAAGTGGCAGACACCAATGGTAAAATCTTCACGTTGGATGATATGGAACAAAGGTCATTTTTCTTTGGACCTACTCAGATTTCAGCTCTTCGTAGGTTCCTTCCAACACACCTAAAAGGTTGTACCACCTTTTAGGTGCTAACAGCTAGCCTTTGGCGTTGTCGTACAATCGCTATCCAACCGAACCTTGAAGATGACATGCGTATGATGATCATTGTCAAGGCGCGTTCAAAGTTCAAGCCTATGATCCCGGTAGGATATTATGGAAATGTGTTTGTTTACCCGGCTGCTATTTCTAAAGCTCAAGACATATGTAACAAACCGTTACGATACGCGTTGGAGCTTGTGAAGAAAGCCAAATCTGAAGTCACTGAGGAGTACATGAGATCCATCGCTGATCTAATGGTTATAAGAGGACGACCCCTCTTCACAAATCACAACTGTCGGAAGCTATATCGTATCAGATGTGACACGGTTTGGATTACTTGAACTAGATTTCGGGTGGGGGAAATCTGTGTATGCAGGGCCTGATTTCCATGTTGCGAGTTTCTATACACGTTACATAAATCATAAGGGCGAGTCTGGAATCTTGGCATCCGTATGGTTGCCAGCTATTGCAATGAAGAGATTTGTCGAAGAGCTAGATAAGGTGTTGGCGCTAGACGATAACGATTATCATGTTATCCAAGAAGACGTACCGCTCATTCCAAAATATAATTTACCTGCTATGATTCGATAGGAGATTAGCAAGCAATAAGCTTTTAAGACGTGTTTTTCAGAAGTTTTTATGTATATTAAATGGTTGTACGACTAATTTTTATGTATTGTATGGTCCTATTTCTAATTAAGTAATCAAAATCCTACATAATTTCCTTTTTCTATATTTGCTCCCGCGGTGACTTAATTTAAAAGTTATAACAAAAAATATACTCATGATATATGTGATAGATATATTAAATAGAAGTTAACACAAAATGTTACGTTTACTTAGCTTATGTGTACAGGAAAACAACAAATACTTGGAAATTTCTAGCGCACTATATGTGGTCCACGAAGAAACCCAAAATAGCGGGTGTATGGTTCGAATCTTATTGTAACATGACAGCGTTGCTTGTATTGTAAAATGAATTAAATTTAAAAACGCTACACAAGGAATTATTCAGCCTACATGTAAACTTGCTTGTACTGTCTCGCCTTGTTCGGTTCACAAAATGTTAAAATGTGACGAACCAATCGAGTCGAGACAGTTAAGCAGTTGAGTCGAGACAGTCTAGCAGTTTAGAAGTTGGGTACACTACTTGAGGAAAAGTGATATTAACTCTCTTGAAAATTTGAGTTGGTTTGTAAAAGGTTTAATTAATTAGTATTTAATTCATAGTTTTTATGTTTAGGTTTATCACTTTATTAGCTTAATTGTTTCGCAAAATTTATCTAGTTATTTAAGGTCATCCGTAATAATAAATGTTGGTGCACGGAATGTCTGTTGACTACGTTTACATTGAGTCTTAGGTCAAAATAAGTTAGATTGGATCTTAAAAGTCAAATTAGGGTTTAAGTTTGGGTTTTCGCTTATGTGTACATAGGTTATGATAAGATTTCGCTTATATGTACATGTAGGTGATGGTTTCGCTTATAGGGTGTTAGGGTTTCGCTTATGTGGTCACTAGGGTGGTTTCGCTTATGTGTCAACATGAGGTTTCGCTTATATGGCAGTCCATATAAGCGAAATCAGCTGCATTATAAATACCCGATCATGTGATCTCATTTGTAACTTGGAGCGGAACCTATTCATGCTTGTGGTGTCGAAACTCTGTCAATTTGTATTCAGAAAGCATCAATAAAGAAAGAATTGAAAGAGAAAAGCTGTTGTTACTTTGCGTGTACTGATTCCGCCTTTATACGTGAAGATGAACTACCTTGACTGACTTTTCAGGGTCAGAACACGGTCCAACAAGTGGTATCAGAGCTTCAGGACGAGGAGTTCATACTACTACAGCTGAATCTACAAAATTCTCTCATTTCTACTCACTTTCTCTTATACTTTTTCGATTTGAACTGGTTCCTACGATTGAAATGGTCTGATTTTTGAGTATAACGTGTAAAATACAGTAATAACAAATCCTAGAAAGAATCAGGTTAAAATTCGGACTAAAACATGATGAAATTTGAATAAAACCTGATTTCGCTTTTACGGTCTTCGAAGGTTTCGCTTTTACGAACATCTAAGTGCTTGATTTCGCTCAAACGGACACTCTAGTTTCGCTTATTCGGACATTACAGATTTCGCTTATTCGGACATTACAGATTTCGCTTATACGGACATTGATATTTCGCTTATATGTCAAAAGTGATTTCGCTTATAAGGACTAACCTAATTTCGTTCATAAGAACAATGTGATTTCGCTTTTATGTCAACTAGGGTTTCGCTCAAAGGAACATATTGATATTTCGCTCTTGTAGACATACAAACTGATTTCGCTTTTGTGTCACTATTTTTCAAAATCTCGAAAATTTTTCTAAGTGTTTAAGCTGATTGAGTTTGTTTGTTTGATCTCAGGTGTTTGAAGATGTCAAGCAACGGTGAAGAGTTCTATAACACATTCTACAACGCATTCACTTCTGAATCGTCAGATAGAAGATCTGAGATGAAAGAATATTCAAGAGAGATTTCGGAGAATTTGAAGTTTGAGAACATGTACGGAAGTCAACAGAAGCCACCAAAGCTAATGAAAGTTGAAGATTATCACTGGTGGAAAAACAGATTTGAGGGTTGGGTAAAAGCTTTCGCTCCTGAAAGCTGGTTAAAACTGACAGATGGATACACTGAACCAGTAAAAGAGGGAGGAGAGTTAATAGATCCAAAAGATTTCTCAGACATAGACATAAAAAGAGTTGTGGCTGAATATAAAATGATCACATTAATCAAACAATCAGTGAGAGAGGATATTATCTCGTTACTTGAACAAGAGAAAACTTCAAAGAGTTAGTGGGAAGCGTTAGGGAAAAAGTGTGTAGGAAGTAATGAAATTGTTAAAAACAAAAAGAAACTGTTGCGTAAAGAGTTTGATCTTTTCAGTTGTATGAAAAATGAATATGTTTGTAAAATGATCGAAAGATTTGGGCATCTAAAAATGGAGCTGGTTAGACATGAAATCAAATATTCTGAAGAGGATTTGGTGGATAAATTGTTTGATTCATTGCCAAATGATCAAGAGTGGCAATACTTCGCTTTAATGTTGAAAAATACAATCAAGCCTGAAGATTTGAAAGTGGATTTGCTGATTGAAAGACTTGAAAGCCATGAGCTGGAGATAAAGAGATCTAAAGTCAACAATCCGGCTTATCAGCAAAATGTGGAGCTTTACTACAGAGGAAATATACCACAGGCTGGGTCTCCATGAACAGCGTTTTCTGCAGAAAGTTCAAATTCAGTGAACAATGAAAGTCTTCACAGTGGTTTTCACAGTGGATCTTCTTCAAACATTTCAAGTCAAACTGCTTCCAAGAATTTGTTTCAGTGTAATATTGCAGTGGATTTGAAGAATGGGCAGAATTTCAGTGAAGAGTCGGCAAAACAACAAATGGTTTTCTTGGCATCTGTACTTGAATCATATGAAAGCCTCGTTGCAGGGAAGATTGGCAACACCAACTTGACGAAAGAAGATTATGATCAATTAGACCCCGAGGAGATGGAATTAATGGATATAAGATGGTGCATGGCCAGTGCGGTTCGTCGAGCACAGCAGTTCATGGAGATCACGGGGAGAAAGTCAATTGGTGGACCATCTACCAAACTGGGATTTGATAAATCTAAGGTGACATGCTTCAAATGCAAACAAAGAGGTCACTTTAAGCGCGAGTGCAGAAATGCGAGTGCTGATGATGATTCTGCAAACCCGTTCAACGAAGATTATTACAATACAGTGATTTACCATCAGAACAAGTCTGAGCCACCAAGATTGAAACAGCCTGAAGAAAAATCAAGGGCTCTTGCAGTTATATATGACGATGAAGGTTACGACTGGAGTCAAGTTTGCCCTGAAGAAGATGCAGTTGGATATGCATTTGTTGCTGATGCTGATCCTGATAGATGGTGGAAAGCAGACTATGCAAGATGGGAAATTGGAAAACTAAACGAACCATTCAAAGAAGCTCAGAGAGCAAAAAGATGGAATGAAGAGTTGGAATGTTACATGGATCCACGGGGTAATCCAGTTGTTAACCCATCAAAAGTGGATTTCAAAGCTGTAACAAATTTGTTTCCAAAGCAGGCTACTTTCAACACACGAAGGTTATCTGATAAAGCATATCTGCCTGATTTGGAGAAGAAAATTAGAGAGGTTTGTAAAGAAAGTCTACCGAAGGTGGTAGAAATAAAGAAGAGAAAAGAAGAAGAATTGAAGAAGATGATTGAAGAAGTAAAGAATGTTGTGAAGATTGCTGCTGAAGAGGAACAGAAAGCTGAAGAAGACCAGAAGATAGAAGAATCACAGAAAGAAGAAAAGGAGGAAGATCAGAAAGTTGAGTCAGAAAAACCGGTGCTGAAAGAGACTGAGGTAAGAAAATCTTCTGATCTATCGAATGATGAATTGGTTGATGAAAAAGAAAACAAATGCAGGAATTGCATAGAAATGTGTAAAGCCTGTACTGAAAAAGATGACATCATAAAAACAAAAGACAATGACATAGTTAAACTTGAAAATGGTTTCATAACAAAATGTAAAGATATGATTGAAAAAGAAGAAATTTTGAAACTAAAAGTTGAAAAATTGACACAGAAATGTCAAGGTCTTGAAAAGGATAATGATGTTTATAGACAACTGTGTTCAGCAAAATGTGTTGATTGTGTTGAAAAAGAATCTATATGTCAAGATTTACAAAAACAGTATGATTCTTTAAAGTGGTCGAGTCAGAGAGTACAAGAAGCTTATGATACTTTGAAGAGCCAAGTCAAAAGTTTTGATCAAAGATTGTCAGAAACTTTAGTCACTAAATAAATGTATGAAAGAAAGTTTAAAGAAAAGCAAATTGAATTAAACAAATGTGTTGATGAAATTGCTAATCTTAAACAAGTCTTGGCTGAAAAAGAAAAGGTTGTTACAAAACTTCAAAGTTATCATAACTCTTCGTACATTCTCGAACGCATTTTCAACATCACACCAGATAACAAAGATACTGACAATTGCAAAAAGGGTATTGGTTCAGAGTTTCATCAGGTACCACCACCATTAAGAAACAAATATACTTTTTATGATGAGGAAAAGGTGGCAAAGGGTTTGAACATAGCTGACCAGTTACCTGAAAGTATCGATGTGACTTACTCCAAATCTGATGATGCTAATGATTCAGAGGTGGTAAGTAATGTTGTTGAAAGCGTTTTGAAAGATGAGTCTACAAAAGGTAAGTCTGAATCACAGGATGAAGATGAAGGAAATCTTTATGATGGTTATCTGAAAAACACAAAATCTGAGAAAAATTTGAATGATGATTCAAAAGGATTGGTTTATACCATGATTGAATCGGACAAATTATTCTTAGATGTTGTATTCCCGATTCAGAATGTGATTTCAGAAAAGGTTGATAAAGTTTTTAAAATGGTTGAGATTGAGAAGTCTGAGATTCCAAAGTTTGCTGGTAAAGGTTCTTATAACAAACTTGGTTTTAAGAAGAAAAACATGAAGGCTGGTTTGGGTTATAAAAAGAAACGGAATTGGAATCAAAGTAAGAAACCAAATTTGCAACAAAAGATGAATTTTGTTCAAGGAAAAAGTTTGAAAGAAGAGGAAAAACTCAGATTTGGCAACAGTCTAATGAGGAGTTTGATGCTATGAAAAAGAAACAACAACAGGCCAAGGACGTTTCAAAGAAAGTGTGTTTTAAATGCGATCAGATTGGACATGTTGCACGAAAGTGTCCAAATCCAAAGCCTGTTGATGTTGAAAAACAGAAATATGAGGATGTGAAACCGAGGTCAACCAGATTTGATTCGAAACAAACTTGGAGGTACAATACAAACAAGTTTGTTTCAAATCAAAATTGGAAATCAAACCCGAACAAGTTCGATTCAAGACAGACCTGGAATTCTCACACACCCAGATTGAGAACAAAACAAAGTTGGAGAACATCTGTTGATATGACAAAACCTCAAGAGTTTTGGAAACCTAAAAATGTTGTTCAAGATCAAAAGGTTCAAAAAGAGACAAATTTTTACAAAAGAGGTACTCCGAAAGGTCAAGTGTGGAGTGCTAAGAAACAAGTGACGTCGGTGAAAGATGAGAAAGTTGAAGTTAAAATTGAAAACGTTTTAAGTGACAAAGAGTTTCCGAAATTAAATGAACATTATTGTGTTGAAATGCCTAAGGTCCAACAGACCTGGGCTAAATTGTTCAAATGATTGATAAAGTTTGAATGTGCAGGTGCTCAACGAAGCTGAAGATTGTGAGAATGGTAGTTGGAGCAGCCTGGCACAGGAAGAGGTTGTTGAACCCTGGTTTGGTTGAACAGGGAGTTTAGTTTGATTGTTTTTCTGTACATAAATAAACAATATTTTCAAAACTCTAAAAATTGAAAAATTTAAAACCAAAAATATGTTTTTAGTTTGTTAACATTTGAAAAATCAAAAAAAAAAAATATGTTGTCTTTTATATTGTTTTGAATGTATGTTTATTGAATACGCCGAAACCCTCACGGCTGAACAAACATGATTACTTTCATCAGATTGAAAAACGGTTTTCAAACTGTTAAGATCAATGGGTTGTAAATCATGGGGGTGTGTTATATTTTCTGCAAATCAGTGCATGAGAAGTAGAAAATGGATGGCGAGGCAAAGCTATCAGTGTTGGTTGTCAAATTTTCTTTTAAATGGTTTTGCATTTTAGGGGGAGTAATGTTGTTAGAAAATGATTAGAAAATACAAAAACATTAGAAAATTTGAAAAAGCCAAAAACATGATAAATTTTTAAAAAATGAGTTTTTGCGTAAAAAAAGGAAATGAGAGTACATCAGTAGACAGTTACAGTATGCTAAAGATTTGTAATGAATAAATAGTGTTAAACAGTCTCACTGATGATGTGCCGGTAGGTTTTTGCACATTTAGTAAGTTTGTTCGGGATATAAACTTAAATCTTACTTGCTTATTTCGTGGGGAACACTACTTGGATATATAGTTAACCCCTGAAATCTCGTTTGAAAGATTTCTTTTTCTGATATACTAGGCTTTATACTCAGTGATATCTGGGGTATTATTCCGGGGCTTCTGCTGAATGGAAGTTCTGACCTAGTCCTTGAATAATACTTTCCGCAAATGCTTGAAACATAGCATCACCCTCAGCATATTTGATAAGACAATAAAATTGCTTAGCAATGCTGTTGTAAAAAAGATCCTCTAAAGGGGACACACCCACAAGTTGAGTCATGATCTCTCTGCTGAACGGTACTTCTGACCTGAGCTCTCATTATTCTTCATAAATTATTAACCCCTTACAGATATCATTTGTGTTAAAATTACCTGTAAGACTGAATATCGGAATCTGGATACGGGAGTATATTCAAGAGGTGGGACACACGTATAAGTTTAAGTCTCTAAAACACTTAATCTGTATCCTGAACAGATTGAAAATTTTGTGAAAATTTAAGTGGACCAGTATATTGACAATCTAAGTGAATTGTTTAATACTTACTGTGTAACTAAGCTCAACGGTACTTGTGACTTGTCAGAAACTGATATGATCCTCTGACGCATACTCAAACAAAAATATTGTTTGTAAATATGTTTGTACATATTTCTTTACTGCTTTATGTTTTCAGAAAATACTAAAAGATTTTGATTTCTGCTTAATTTTTGACAACCGATATCTGAGTGCTGAGTTTCAAAATCTAAGTAAGCTGATCGTGTTTCTGAGAATAAAACAAGTTCATTAAATTGAAACTTGAAATTTTTAAATAAAAAATCAAAAACCAGTTTGTGATATCTCCAAGGTCATTAATTTGGACTTGGATGATTAACTGTGGGGGATTTGGATGTTTATATTGTTATAAGAGTTAGTTTTCGATACGATTCGATGAAACTGCCAAATTTATGAGAAGTGATTTTGAGGAGATTGAATTGTTAGATTACAATATCTGGAAGTTTAAAATGTTGTTACTTATAGTTGTATGAGTGATTGCAGGAAAAGTCCAGACTACGATCCTGAGAGCAGAGTCTAAGGGGGAGTCTGAAGACAAGCTGAAAGTTAGGAGGAGCTTGTAGCTGGAAAGCTAGGTGTCGATCCCTAAAAGTACGGAAGCTTGACGAAAGGGGGAGCCTGCTGATGATAAAGCTGTTGATGATAGAACCAGTAATGAGATTCTGGTGTAAGAGTCAAAGTGAGAAGCTGATCAAAAGATTGATGGATGCTTACAATGTTACAATCAGAATGAGAAGGCAAAATGACCAAGACTGAAGACTCAAAGCCGAAAACTTCGTCAACATCTAAGGGGGAGTCTGTTGGTGCACGGAATGTCTGTTGACTACGTTTACATTGAGTCTTAGGTCAAAAATAAGTTAGATTGGATCTTAAAAGTCAAATTAGGGTTTAAGTTTGGGTTTTCGCTTATGTGTACATAGGTTAGGATAAGATTTCGCTTATATGTACATGTAGGTGATGGTTTCGCTTATAGGGTGTTAGGGTTTCGCTTATGTGGTCACTAGGGTGGTTTCGCTTATATGTCAACATGAGGTTTTGCTTATATGGCAGTCCATATAAGCGAAATCAGCTGCATTATAAATACCCGATCATGTGATCTCATTTGTAACTTGGAGCAGAACCTATTCATGCTTGTGGTGTCGAAACTCTGTCAATTTGTATTCAGAAAGCATCAATAAAGAAAGAATTGAAAGAGAAAAGCTGTTGTTACTTTGCGTGTACTGATTCCGCCTTTATACGTGAAGATGAACTACCTTGACTGACTTTTCAGGGTCGGAACACGGTCCAACAATTAATGCTCTTTAAGAGGCATTTTCCGCCACATCAGCATCATAACGCCCGTAAAAATGTGTAATATTGCATTTGAAATAAAAGTGTCGATCAGTGTTCGTTTATCTATTTATTATTTTTTATTTGGGAATTGGGAAAAATTGAAGTTGGTCTAATTAACAGTGAACACATTCATGAACATATTATTTTCCTCTTGATCAAGGGTGTTTTGTTGGGCTTTCAAGTCATGGATAATTCTTTTAGGCAGAAACTATTTGGTAACCATCTTAGATCGGTCTTTAATTTGGATCTCAGTTGTTTTTCTCAAGCAAATATATTGCTCAATTTTCAGTTTTACTTATCTTAACTTACTGTTTTACATAAGTTCTTATCTTAGAATGGATTGATCATCCATATTTTTCAGCTGGGTGGTATTTCTTATATATACTTGCATATTTTTTGGGGGGTAGCCAAAAAGTTGTATGCTACAATAAAAGAGACTTTTAGCAACGAAATGCATGAAGCTATTGCGACGAAATGTGGCCGCTAAACTGTTTTCAATTTTTTTTTCAAAACCTATAGCGTTGATAATTAGTCATTACAGGACTAGCTTAGTGGGATGGAGGGAAAACATCGCAGATTTTTAGTGAAATCCCTATAGAGACTGAATATCGTCGCTAAAAGGTTTAACCTTGACTTTATTTAATATGCGACAGATTTTTAATGAAATCCCTATAGAGACTAAATATTATCGCTATAGATCAACCTATAGCAAGGAAATTACAGACCTAATAAGACGGAACAGTTGAAACAAACTTATTGCAATAAAATTTCGTCACAATAACGGTGAAATTTGGTCGCAAAAGGCTGTTTTTTTTTTCGTAGCAAAAAGTTTTATCACTTGCAGTGATAATTTTGGGTTTTCAAGTGAAACATTGTAGCACCCCTAGCCCGGCTAGAGTAGATCCCACAAGTGCTTAAACACTACATAGCTATATGCAATTTCTTAGTTATGTATTAAAGCCAGAATCTTTTACATACCCTCAAGCACTCCTTCATATCATACCCTAGCGAAGCTGATATTTTTACGTACAAGAAGTAAAAAACAAAAATGCACATCTGAGTAAGATTTTTCCAATGAATGGACAAAATTTAATAAAAATAACATATTTTTATTTCAATAAAAAGGCTTCAGTTTTCAAAATTATTTTTAGGAAAAGAGTTTACGCTTATCAGTAGAATTGTTGTTAGTGCATTATGTGTCTATCGCCTCCGTCAATCTAGTTGTAGCAGAAACAGAAGAATTCTATTGTTTTATTGTAATATCTAGTTAAAAAGGGCAAGGTGGCAAACTTGTAAATAAGGAGAAATCCTTATAACCTTGTGCCTATAAATAGATCATCTAGGTTTAGAGTTAAAGACTTTTGCTCATTTGGAGACTTAGGGATATAATCTTAGAGAGAGAAAGTCTATAGAGAGAAAGTTCTCTCATGTGATTCTCGGCTTTGTACACATCATCTTATTCAATAGAATCACGTTATTAGTACGTTCTTGTGTGTTCGGTCACGCACGTTAACGGATTCCGCACGTTGAACGTGTCGTTACGCAATCGAACGATGTCAAAACCGATCCTACAAGTGGTATCAGAGCTCAGGACGAGGAGTTCATACTATAGCAGCTTGATTCTACCGGATTTTCTCACTTCTACTCACTTCTTCTCATATTTTTCTGAACTGAACGAGTTCCAACGGTTGAAATGGCCTGAATTTCGAGTATATTGTGTAAAACATAGTGTTAACAAACCCTAGAAAGAATCAGGTTAAAATTCAAAGTAAAAATGGTAAAAATGGCTTAATAACCTGATTCTGCTCGTAAAGTTTCGCCCTAAAAAGTTGATTTCGCTCGAAACATTTTGTGATTTCGCTCATAATTTTGTTTGTGATTTCGCTCGAAATCAGATAAAGTCTGATTCCGCCCGAAATTATCTTCTAATTTCGCTCGAAAGATTATTCTGATTTCACCTGAAAGTTTAAATCTGATTCCGCTCGAATCAGATTCTGCTTGAACTTGTTTTTCTGATTTCGCTCGAAATCAAAAAGTCTGTGTTTTCACTCAAAAGCTGATTTCGCTTGAAATTAGTTGTGTTTCAAAATTTCTGAAAATTTTCTAAGTGTTTGCTGATTTTTCAGGTACGTACAAGATGGATGATTTCAATCCGTTTTATGATGTCTTTGCGTTTGCTGGAGACGGTGGAAATGATACATCTTCTAGTAACACCAATGAGAACACGCCAAATCCAAAGAAAAAGTTATTGGATGCATTGGAGGTTGAAAGTGCTTTCGGAACCTATAACAAACCCCCGAAGTTGATGGCTATCGAAGAATACAGTCGGTGGGCCAAGAAGTTTGAAGATTGGTTGATGGCCTTTGCTTTTCCCAGCTGGAAGAGTCTAAAAAATGGTTACAATGATGAAGGAAAAAAAGGCGAAACCTTAACAACACCTGATGAAATAGAATCGTTTGTTGCTGAGCAAAAATGTATTGCGTTGTTGTTTCAGTCCGTCAGAGAAGATATAATATCTTTAATCGAATACTCTAGTGCTACAGATCTCTGGAACAAATTGAAAAACCAATGTATAGGAAGCACAGAAATTGTGAAAAACAAAAAGAAACTACTTAGAAAAGAGTTTGATTTGTTTGGGTGTTTAAAGAATGAATCAGTTTGTAAAATGATTGAGAGGTTTGGGCATCGGAAGCTGGAACTGGCGAGACATGAAATTTCCTATTCTCGAGAAGAGCTAGTCGACAAATTGTTTGATGCATTGCCAGATGAGATGGATTGGCAATATTATGCATTGATGTTAAAGAATACTATCAAGCCACTAGAAGCGTTGACAGTCGACTTGTTGATTGAGAGATTAGAGAGTCACGAGTTGGAATTAAAGAAGACACACAAAGTCAATCATTCGTCTTATCAGCAGAACTTGGATTTGTATTATCCAAAGAGCATGATGCCAAAGAACACATCTCCCAAGACTGCATTTTCTGCTGAGAATGTTTCCACAACAAGCAAAGAAAGTCAAAGCAGTGGATATCACAGTGGATATCATAGTGGGTCTTCATCAAATTCAAACCAGTCTGATGCAAAGAACTTATTTCAATGTAACATCGCTGTAGACTTAAAGAACGCTCAGAACTTCAGCGAGGAGTCTGCCAAACAACAGATGGTTTTCCTAGCATCGTTATTGGAATCGTATGAAAGTCTTGTAGCAGGGAAGATAGGCAACACCAACCTGACAAAAGAAGATTATGATCAGATAGATCCTGAGGAGATGGAACTAATCGACATAAGGTGGTGTATGGCCAGTGCAGTTCGTCGAGCACAGCGTTTCATGGAGATAACCGAGAGGAAGTCAATTGGTGGACCATCTACCAAGTTGGGCTTTGATAAGTCTAAGGTGACGTGCTTCAAGTGCAAACAGAAAGGTCACTTTAAGCGTGAATGCAGAAACGCGTATGTTGATGAGTCTGAAAACCCATTTAGAGAAGACTACTACAAGAAGGCTATATATCATCAGAACAAATCGGAGCCGCCAAGGATGAGGCAGCTTGAGGATAACAAAGAAAAATCTAGAGCTCTTGCGGTGATTCACGACGATGAAGGTTACGACTGGAGTGAGTTGTTACCTGAAGAGGATGCGGTTGGATATGTTTTCATGGCAAAAACTGAACCTATTCCTTGGAAAGATAACAGAACTGAAGAACATAAATATATTCACAGAAAGCTGTTAGCCACGAACAAATTGATCAGAATATATCTGGTATTTTTTCTGAGGCAAAAAGAGCAAAGAGATGGGATCCAGACAGAGAATGTTATCTTGACCCCTATGGAAACATTGCTATTGATCATAACACTCTTGATGTGGAAACCATAATCCAAGAGTATAAAGTTGAAGATGATTATTGGCAGAAGAAATGGTGGGGAAGCGGAGAAGATGAAGAGAAAGAGAAGAAGGAGAAAGAAGAGAAAGAGAAATCAAAGAGGGTTGATACTGGGATCATTGACACGACACAGGAGTTGAATGCTGAAAACATGGGAAAGATGGCTGACAAGGTGCTGGCAGCTAATACGCTAGAGGTAGATTCTAAATCCGTCTCTGAGTCTAAAAGCCAAGTCAGTTCAAACGCGTCAACGACTGAGTCAGGTAAGAAGGTCAGTGGTGATGTTGAATGCAAAAATTGCATAAAAAAATGCAAGGTTTGTGGTACAAACACTTATCTCAAAGGTAAGAAGATTGAAGATCTGACTGCTAAAGTCAGAAGTGTTGAGGATCAAATCCTTGATCGTGACAAAATGGTGAAAGCTTCAACTGAACGGTTAAAAGAATTAACTAACAAAATTGAAACTGATAAAATTGATCAGGAAAAGGTTAGGAAAGAAAATGAAAGGTTAGTTCTTGAAAATCGTCAGATCACTGAAAAATTTGAGAAACTTAAAAGCACGGTTAAAGATAATGATGATAGAAATGGTAAAACATACAAAGAAAATTGCCAATTGCAATGTGTTTTGAGAATCAAAGAAGAATTAATCAACAAACAATTGGATGAGATTGCTAAATTGAAACTTCAGTTTGAAGAAGCCAAGATTGAGAATGAGCGTATCAATTTGAAATTGAACAGTTACAGCTCTGCAAGCTTTGTTTTGCAACACATTATTCCCAAACCCATCGGGAAAGACAAAGCAGGCGAAGATGTATACTGTGATGGAACTAGGGTCGGGTTTCATCAAGTTCCACCACCAGTTCTAGACAATTATTCGAAAAAGCAATCTGGGTTGGTTAATCTTGAGGAAGAAAATGAAGTGAAACTTCCTGATTCATTTGATGTGACATTTTCTTCATCATTATCTGATGATAGTGTTCAGACAGAGATTGTTAAAGGCATGGCTGAAAGTGTTTTGGATAGTGATTCAGCTGAGGATGAAAAATGTTTTCTGGACAAATACATTCAGAAACCAAAATCCAAAAACAACTTAGGTGAGGAACCGGGTCTTGTGATGTACAAGATGGCTGGATCTGATAAGTTGTATTCGGATTCTGAGTTTCCTTTGGAGAATGTAAATGTTTCAAAATTGACAAATGTGTTCAAAATGGTTGAAATCGATTTGTCTGAAGTAAAGAGTTTAAAACAAACAAAAAGGCAAATGAATTTTGAGAAAGATAAAGCTTACTAAAAAAAGCCTGTTGTTCCACCACGTTTTTATAACAACAATCGAAACAATTGGTCGGGTGGATATCAGGGTGGTAAGAACTATCAAAGAAAGAATTTTCAAAACAAAAGGTTTGTTGAGAAGAAAGTGTTTGTGAACGGTTCAAGTTCACTTTCTGATGAGGAAAATGAAATCTTTTCGAAATCAAATGAAGATTTTTTTGCGAAGAGGGTCTCACAACATCAGTCTGAAGGCACAAGTCGAGTTGATACTTGTACATGCTTTAGATGCAATAAAGTTGGTCACATTGCAAGAAATTCCACCAACTTCAAGCCTAAGACTGAAGTTGTTGAGAATCGATAGAAAAAGGTTGATGCAAAAGGAAAAGCTCCAATGGTTGTTGAGAAAATTTTGAAAAATGAAAAATCAAAAGTCAAAATTGAACCTATTAAGAATGTGGTAACTAAAAATGACAAATTTTACAAACGGGTTGCATCATCTCAACAAACATGGAAGCCAAAAGTGGTTGAAAAGAAACCAAGTTCATCTAAACCAAAGGTTTCAGAGTCTGAAAAACAATCGTCTTCTACCACACCGGTAAAGATGGATGTTTATTTGGATTATTATGAAAAATTGGAGAAACAATCTTTTACTCCACCAGAGAAGAAGAATGTTCAAAAGAAAAATCAATCAACTGGTCAACTTAAGATAGATGAGTTTTTCTTATACAAAAAGGTTGAGGTTGGATCAGAAGAAAATTTGAAAATGAATGATAAAAATTTTCCGCCACTTTACACTACTAAAACTCACATTAAAGTCAAGTTACCCGAGTCAAAAGAGGCTTGGGTGGCATCAAAATCTCACTAAAGATTTTGGACTTGCCGGAGCTTCCTAGTTGGTAATTGTGAAGCATGAATCGGAATTTTTATTGAATTGTTTGTGATATGTGCAGGATCTTCCGAGAGCTATTTCAAAATGGATTATGGATAGTGGAGCGTCTCGACATATGACAGGAAAGACTGCATTGTTTTATGATGTTAGAAATATCAATGGTGGTTATGTGGGATTTGCTGGACATGAAGGTGGTAGAATTATTGGTGAAGGAACGTTATCCAATGGGATTGTTACGTTTGAAAGAGTTAATTACATTACTAAGCTGGAGAATAATATGCTAAGTATCTCGCAGATTTGTGACAATATGTATACCACTCACTTCACAGACAAAGAATGTTTGATCTTGAAACCAGGTTTTGTTAACCCTGAAGAATGGATTATCATGTGGGTACCAAGAGTCAATGATCTGTACGTGTTAGACATGAGCGTAGCTACTACAACCACTGGTCAGGCTCATTGTTTTGTGTCTAGAGCAACGGAGAAAGAATCGAAGTTGTGGCACCGGAATATGGGGCATATACATCTAAGAAAAATGAATCACTTGGTGCACAATGATTTAGTTCTTGGAGTTAATATCAAAGGTTTTCATCTGGAAGGGGAGTGTATTAGCTGCGTCAAAGGCAAGCAGAAGAAAAGGTCACACCCTAAAAAGCAAGTCAATTCAGTTTCCAGACCGTTAGAGAGATTACATATGGATCTGTTTGGTCCAGTAAACGTCAAAAGTATTACAGGGGATCTCTACTGTCTTGTGGTTACTGATGATTATTCCAGATTGTCGTGGGTATCATTCTTGAAGTCAAAAGATGAAACGTTTGACAGTTTGATGGCGTTGTTCAGAAAGATTGAAAATCTGTACCAAAGGCGTATCAGAAGAATTAGAAGTGATAACGGTACTGAGTTCAAGAACAACAAGATGGAAGAATATTGTGATGAAAGAGGTATATTGCATGAGTTTAGTGCTCCGTATACTCCGCAGCAGAATGGAGTCGCAGAACGCAAAAACAGGACGCTAATCGAAACGGCCAGAACAATGCTTGCTGATTCAAAGCTACCGATAAATTTTTGGGCAGAAGCAGTTTCCGCCGCATGCTATATGCTCAACAGAGTTCTCACTGTCAAGAAATTCAACAAAACATACTTTGAGTTGATCAATAACCGCAAACCGAATCTGAAGTTTTTAGAACCGTTTGGGTCACCCTGTACTGTTCTAGAGCCTTTTGGAAAGTTTGGTCCGAAGAGTATTGAAGGGATATTCATAGGTTATGCAAGTCCATTACGACGTGTCTTTGTTCCAAGTCTGAAGCGGATTATTGAAGCTCCAAATGTTGAATGTCAAGGTTTTACAATGCCGCCGCAGAATCCTGGTGACTCATGGCGTTTTAATTACGATAAGTTGTGGGATTTGTTTGACATGGAAGAAGAACAGGATGAAGAAGAAGATTTCTTTGATGAGTTGGATATTCTGAGAGAGTATGAAGAATCGCAGGAAAGGTTCCCAGCTAAGTATTCAAGGCGACCGCAACGAGCATCAAATGACGATGAAGCAGGTCCAAGCAATGCTGGTGAACATGATGATGTCCAACAAAATGAAGTTGCTCAAGATAATCAGTCGGCACAGAATGATAATCAAGAATCTGAGAACATGCCAGTATTTGATCATGGTGATTCAGATTCTGAGGGGGAGCATATTCAGATTTCAAGTCAAACAAACCCAGTCAGTGAACATGGTGCAAATCAGAATGTTACTAATCTGGAAGGTGTTGTAGATGTTCCAGGCGAAGTGATGCCACGAACTCTCTCATATCATCCAAAGGAATTGATCATTGCAGAATTGCAGACAGGCGTCCGCACTCGAAGACAGATTGATAAAGGGCTTACATGTTTTTATACAAAAGTTGCTCCTTTGCAAACTGAATTCTCATTGAGTTGTTTTATCTCGCAGGTTGAACCAAGGACTTACAAAGAGGCGCTTACTGAAGATTCTTGGGTCAATGCAATGCAGGAGGAACTGAGCCAATTTGAAAAGTTGGTAGTGTGGAAGTTAGTGGATTTGCCAGATGGACAAAGGAAGATAAACACCAAGTGGGTGTTCAAGTGTAAGAGAGACGATAGAGGAGTTGTGGTTCGTAACAAAGCTCGACTCGTAGTCAAGGGTTTCAGTCAGCAGGAGGGGATAGATTTCACTAAAGTATATGCTCATGTAGCTCGACTAGAAGCTATCAGAATCTTCCTAGCATTTGCATCATGGAAAAACTTCAAAGTATATCAGTTAGATGTAAAATCGGCGTTTCTTTATGGGAAGGTAAAAGAGGAGGTTTATGTCGGTCAGCCACCGGGCTTTACTAATCCACTTCACAAAGACAAGGTCTACTTGCTAGACAAAGCGTAATACGGTTTACACCAGGCCCCGAGAGCTTGGTATGAGACATTGTCTCAACACCTACTAGCCAACAGTTTCATTCGTGGAAAAGTGGATGCCACTCTCTTCACCAAAGTGGTCGACGGACATCTTCTGATAGTTCAAATTTATGTGGACGACATCATATTTGGGTCAACAAATGAGGATCTATGCAAAGATTTTGAACAAGTTATGAAGCAGAAATTCGAAATGTCATCGATGGGTGAGATGAAATTCTTTTTGGGACTGCAGGTTGATCAACTACCCAAAGGAATTTTCATACATCAAACGAAGTATGTTCATGATATCTTGGAGAAATTTGGGATGTCAGGTTCTACTCCGGCTTCCACCCCATTAGCAACGAATCATGGGATAAACCCTGATCTCACCGGAGAGAAGGTAGATGAAACGATGTATCGGTCCATGATCGGATCGCTGATGTATCTGACAGCTTCAAGACCCGATATTATGTACCCAACCTGTCTCGCAGCAAGATTTCAATCTAACCCGAGAGCTTCGCATATGATGATTGTGAAAAGGATATTACGCTACCTGAAAGGAAATCCATCATTGGTGTTGTGGTATCCAAGAGAAGGCGATTTTACGCTCGAAGGGTATTCCGATTCAGATTTCGGATGCTGCAAAGTTAATGCTAAATAAACAACCGCAGGGTGCCAGTTTTTCAGATCAAGATTGGTTACTTGGCAATGCAAAAAGCAAACCTCTGTGGCTTTATCCACATGTGAAGTGGAGTATGTATCTGCTAGCAGTTGCTGCTCTCAGATCTTGTGGATCCAGCAACAGATGCGCGACTATGGTTTGCAATTTCTAAACACCCCTATCTTTGTTGATAATGAGGCAGCGATTAACATTACGAAAAATCCAGTTCATCACGCTAAAACCAAACATATTGAGATTCGTCATCACTTCATTCGAGATTATTTCGAGAAGAAGTTGATACGAATTGAGAAAATTCACACTGATGAACAAAAAGCTGATTTACATACCAAAGCATTTGATAAAACACGTTTTCAGTATTTGCTAAAACTGAATGGTATGAAGCTTTTATCGGTGTTGGAGGAGATTATTGGCGTTGATGAAGGAGACATTGTAGATGATGTTGAGAAGCAATCTGCAATGGTTTGTCGATTTTTTACTTGTTTTGGTATTTAGGGGGAGGTATAGGGTAAATATTTCAGAAAATACAAAAACAATAAAAAATGACAAATATACAAAAACATGAGATATTTTTTTAAAAAAATCCAAAAACAATAGAAAATCAGAAAAGAGCTTGTGTAAAAAGGGAAAATGATAGTACATCGGCTTGACAGTCACGGTATGCTAAAGAAATGGAGTGTTTAAATGCATTAAACAGTCTCGCTGATGATGTGTCGATAGGTTTTTGCACATTTAGTAGGTTTGTCCGGGATATAAACTTAAATCTTTACTTGCTTATTTCGTGGGGAACACTACTTGGATATATAGGTAACCCCTGAAATTTCGTTTGAAAGATTCCTTTTTCTGATATACTAGGTTTTTATACTCAGTGATGTCTGGGGTATTATTCCGGGACTTCTGCTGAATGGACGTTCTGACCTAGTCCTCGAATAATACTTTCCGCAATGCTTGAAACATAGCATCACCCTCAGCATATAGGATAAGACAATAAAATTGCTTAGCAATGCTGTTGTAAAAAAGATCCTCTAAAGGGGACACACCCAAAGGTTGATTCATGATCTCTCTGCTGAACGGTAGTTCTGACCTGAGCTCTCATAATTCTTCATAAATTATTAGCCCCTTACAGATATCATTTGTGTTATAATTACCTGTAAGACTGAATATTGGGATCTGAATAAGGGAGTATATTCAAGAGGTGGGACACACGTGTAAGTTTAAGTCTCTAAAATACTAAATCCATATCCTGGACAGATTGAAATTTGTGTGAGAATTTAAGTGGATCAGTATATCGACAATCTAAGCGAATTGTTTAATTCTGAGTATGTAATTGAAGCTTAACGGTACTTGTGATTTGTCGGATAGCTGATATGATTCCCTAACATGCTCATCAAAATATGTTTGTAAATAGTTTACTTTTATTGCATTTTAGTTCTGTATTTCATTTCTAGTTTAGAAGCTTTATTAAAAATCCAAAAAGATTTTACATTCCTGCTTTATTTTTTACAAACCAAAGTAGAGAGTTGATCTTCGGATTCGAAAGCTGAAAGCAGATGCAGGAGGTTTCTGCACTGGAAGATGAGTTGTGAGCTAAATCTTGATAAGTTTGAGAAGTTGAACAGTTAAAGCAAGTTCATTAATTTGAAACTTGTAAATTTTCAGAATAAGTTGAACAAAAGTCAGTGTGAATTATCTCTGATCAACCAAGGTCATTAAATTGGACTTGGTAGATAAATTGAGTAATCAGGGTCATTAACTTGGACCTGAATACTTGAGTGGATTTCTAACACTGAAATTTAAAAGGTAAGTTTTGATTTGAAACTATTATTGTCATATATCTTATTTTTGGGTAGAGATTATACAGGAATTCCCATGGCAATGATAATGCAAAAGTTTGAACCAGAATTAGAGCCCTAGTCTACCGAGAGGGGGAGTCTGTGAAAGGGGGAGTCAGATTCTGGATTAGCAATTAAAGGGGAGATTGAAGATGGAGCCAGATTGAATTTCTGAATCTGTGTGAAGAAAGAGTTTTTTTAATGAGAAGACAGACTTGGAAAGAGATCAAGACAGAAGACTCAATGCTGAAGACTTCGTCAACATCCAAGGGGGGGTCTGATGGTGCACTGAATGTCTGATGACTACATCTTTGTTGAGTCTTAGGTCTAGATAGGATTGTTCAGAGTTGAAAACAAGTTTAGAGGTTTAATAATGTAATTTCGCTCCAAATGACACTTGTGTCATTAGAAGCGAAATCAGGTTGTAATGTATGCTTGTAATTCCGCTCCAAACAGCAAATATATGATTTCGCTCATAGATGTTTTAGGTGATTCCGCTTCTGATAATCTTAGTGATTCCGCTCGTAATGTATCAGGTAGTTTGGAGCGGAATCAGGCCGACTATAAATAGGGGTTAGCTGATTTCATTTGTAACGTTTGGAGCGGAACTAGGTCTTGGTGTAGGTGTCGAACTGCTGTCAAAATTCATTCAGAAACACTTGTAAAGACTTGAAAAGAAGCAATAGAAAGAAGTTAAAAGGATCTGAGCTGTTGTGACTTTGTATACTCTGATTCCGCATTTGTATTCAAAGATGAACTGCTTTACTGACATTTAGGGTCACGCACACGGTCCAACAATTGTTTATATATTTTAGAAGTTAATATACACATAGCATGACATATATCATGTATAACATATATATAGATATCATAATCATATCAACATGGATGTAACCGGAGCCGATCACCAAAAAAAAATAACCAAGCAAGAGAAAGGGAGAGAGAAATACTAACAATTCAATGCTCGCCAACTGTCACTACAATATGTACATAATATACCCCTTCAAGCTGAACAGGGTGCAACAATGCGAAGTTTGGACTGCAAAGTGTCAAAGAGAGTGGAAGACAACCCTTTGGTCAAAATATCTGTAAGCAGCAATGTAGTAGAAATATACCGAACACATAAAATTTGAGCCAACACCATATGTCCATATCCCAATAAAATGCAAGTCAATCTCCAAATGTTTTATGTGCTGATGGAACACTGGGTTGACTACAAGACAAGTGGCACCAATGTTATCTCCCCAAAGAGTAGGTGGACATGTAAAGTAATATGAAGCTCCTATAAAAGAGATAAAATCCATCGAATCTCAGCAGCAGTTTGAGCTAAGGCACGATACTCAGCCTCTGTATTAGAACGGGCACCAGTATTATAACAACCCTCCTAAAATATTTCCGATACTCTTAAAATAATATGGACACCCCTAAACGCTCTTAAATACACCCCGAATACGAGAAACGGACCCGAATAACCTTTATTTCATTAAATAACAAATAAAAACAAAATTAATAGTCTGTCGCGGGGTATGACAGACTTCTCTTCATCCTTCGCGGGGCGCGACAAAGCAACAGACGGCGACACCACAGCGTGCCACGTGGCAGGACACGCGTCAGAACCCGAGATGACTCAGCAAACTCGTTGCCGCCTTTATGGCCCTCCCGGGGCGCGAAGACCCTCTCCTCATCTTTCGTGGGGCGCGAGAGAATGGTCGATCAGACCTATAAATAGAAGGCATTGGCCTTCAGTCCAACTCGTTCATTTCTTTCGATTCTCTCTCAATATCTGAAGTGTAGAAATAATATCCGGGTATAATACCCCCCTAATTAGCGAAGCTCTGCCTCGTTGTAGGTATTATAACCGCGGTTACGTATTAGATACGCTGCCCGATTGATCTAGTGCTACGTAACGGCTGTCGAGGCTCTGCCCGACGTACTCGTTGGAGTTCTATCTCGGGAAGGGTATAACTAATGTAAATATTGGGTTATTATACTAACGCGTGTGCATTGTTTAATTTATTAGATGATAACCAGGAAGTCACAGGGAAAACCCTAAAATAGCAATATGAGTAATCCTTCTTTTTCCAAACTTTTGTTTACAAAAACTCAATTGTTTTCAATTATAATTAACAGTGATTGAGTATTTGTAATTCTACAATTATCGTCGGTATGTTGGGGTTTTGTATACAAAATTTGTTACTACACTGTGAGTAGTAGCATGACCACCAGTCATCGATTGATAGTACCGTGGTTCTGATGAAAATTTCCGCTGCTAAATTGATAAACACTGATACCATCTGCTCCGAGCCTCACGGCTCCCGCTCCCGGGGAGGGGGAGGGGGCTCTGACAGAAGGTGGTATCAGAGCTAAGCCACTTGTTTAAGCCATCTAGGTGTTCTTCTAATACCTAAACCTTAAACAATTATGTTATGTTAGGAAATAAATGTCTTATGTGTTATCCTGCGAATATAAAATCATAATATGTCTATTATGAATTTATGTCATTAAATGAATTTTGCATTCCCAATATGTATTACCCCTATCTGTATTTTATAGTTATGGATATGTTTAAAATTATATATATATATATATATATATATATATATAATTGATATATTAATAATATTATGCCTTATCAAATTTTGTGAAATACCTATATATATCATATTCATATACTTATGTGAATATAATACAATATAAATTTTATATAACATTATGATAATAGTATGATATTAATATTTAATATCTTAGTCAAAGATATTAATATAAGATAACACGATTCAGGTATGATAATTCGAGAATAGCATAATATAAATATTAAGATAATATAATTTATATATTATACTTAAATGATTTTATGTCATTTAAATTCTCAGTATGTGTAATCCCTATTTGTATCTTACAATATATTATGCTATAAATATATAAAGGGGATATAATCATAATATATTACTATTAAAATTTTGTGATAAATATCATACCCATATATTCATGTAAAATACAATGTAATATAAATTATAATGATATTATGATATTAACATTAATATCTTAATCAAAAGATGTAAGATAGCACCCTTTAGGTATGATGTCACTAAAATATTATAATATTACTTGATGCAAGTAGTATGTTTTATGATTTATGATATAGCCCTAAATTTTACTTGACTTAAAATATCTATATATATTTTGTCAAAGTTTTGACAAAACAAGTAATCATATTTATTTTGTTAAAATATAATATCTCAGCATACTTAAAACATGTTTATTGTATAATACAATATTACAACAGAATTTTCATAATGATACTATGAAAATATAATATATATTATTACATATACTTTTGTTATATGATATCAGCACGTGTACCTATATTTATACACCTGAAAAGTGTGCGAAAAATATATAAGTATTCTATATTTCATAAAATATATTAACGAAACAAATGATATTTCATACATAAAATGGAAATAGGTACAAAAACATTTGGTACTGTATAATTGTATAATTTAAAATATATATACGTAATACGTATATATCACAAGGGAATAACTTAAGAATTTTATCATTTTATAGTTTAACTCATTTCTTACACTACATTTGATTTATATGTATGTATATTCTAATATAAGAATAATACTTCATTACTTAATACAATAAGGATCAAATTTAGAAACATCAAACTTTGTATTATCCATTATGATTCTTTAAATAAATAAAATGATAAATCAAGAATCAAGTCCTAATATTTTCAACCAATATGGTTCAACCCTCTGGTTAAAACTATTCTAAGAAATCCGTAAGGATTATATATTTTGATTTAATTTAATTATTCACCATTTTATTTCAAAATAGTATGTTCAACAGAAATTCATTTCAATTACTATTGTTATTAGAAGAAAATAAAGTTATGGGAATAAACAGAATAAGTAATACCATTAATTATATGATTGAACTCTTATAAATAATTTGGTATTATATATATATATATATATATATATATATATATATTACAGGAAAATTGAAAAATTATACATATACATGTATAGGATAAAAATTTCTTGATAATATATACGATATAATAATCAAATATCTTCTGTAGAAAAGCAAATTTTTGTATATAATAGAAGAAACAGTTCTACCTGTTTTCCTAGAAATTTTCTAGCTGATTTTTCAAAACCATTTACTGCATGTAACCTAAAAGAAACCCTAAGGACACCCGGGTTAGCACCAAGGGAAAAATGGTAGAATCAATAACTGGAAATCTCAGGATTTTATATGAACCTTTAATTCTAGCCACAGTCATAACTACAGTTCTCACCAAAATATTTACTCAATTATGAGCCCTGAGAATATAAACTAAGTTGAGAAAATATAAAGCCATTCTTAGTACTACACCGAGCCCATGATCTAGAATAAGAGCTTATCTATAACTACAATAAAAAGGAATAGCACATAATATATTACATATATACTTCCCATATATTTTGATAAAATATATAGTGAAAAGAAAATGTTAATATATATATATATATATATATATATAGAGGTGAGGAGGAGTTGGGTAGAAAGTGGGTTTTTCCTAGAAAGTCTAGGAAGCAATAAGAATGTGACACGTGGCATGGAGAGATTTTAACTAAAAGGGCACTTGTGTAATTTGACATTTTATTTTAGTTTTGGAATTTTATCTCTCATTAACTAACAATGGCTATAATTATGGAAACTGTTTCACCAAGATTTTTTGTATTTCGCATCCATCTCCTTCTTCGTCTTCGTCATCGTCATCGTCAAACACTTCTCCATCTCCACCATCTCCGAGTTCATCATCACCATTCAAATACTGTTCGTATCATCTCCGTTTTCTTGATGATGTGTTTTAACAGCAAGCAAATTAATACAGTTGTGTTTTAGCAGCAAGCAGATTCTTACAGTTGTGTTTTAGCATTCAGATTCATACAGTTGTGTTTTAACAGCAAGCAGATTCATACAGTTATGTTTTAGCATTAAGATTCATACAGTTGTGTTTTAACAGCAAGCAGATTCATACAGTTGTGTTTTAGCATTCAGATTCATACAGTTGTGTTTTAACAGCAAGCAGATTCATACAGTTGTGTTTTAACAGCAAGCAGATTCATACAGTTGTGATTTAGCATTCAGATTCATACAGTTGTGTTTTAACAGCAAGCAGATTCATACGCTGTGTTTTACCATCCATGCTGGTAATGTTGGAGGATTTCTTGACGCTGTGTTTTAACAGCAAGCAGATTAATACGATGTGTTTTCTTGATGTGTTTCTTCGTGAAGGATAGAAAGAAGAGAGAAAGGGAGAGAGAGAGAGAGAGAAAATCGCATGAAATGTGGGGTGGTTATGGAATGACAATTATTTCCATATTTAAAACAAACTAAATGACATATATACCCCTGATTAATTAAATAATCCTATTTTTAAGAAACACATATTACCAAAATGCCCCCAAGATGATCTCAACCATTAAACACACTCTTTGGATGGCCCAGATCGCTTCCTAGACTTTCTAGGAAAAACACACTTTCCGTAGGATCCCCACTATATATATATATATATATGGGACCGCTAAAATGAGAACCACCTCCAGTTGTAAGAACCGTGAGAACTTTTTGATCCGGGGCGAGTTGGACCAAATTTTTTTTCATAAACGTAGATGCTTGTTGATGCGTGTGAAGTGTGTATATAAGTTTAAGTATATTTTAAGTCCTTTTACACTTTCTTTACCCAAGTTTTAAATTTATAAAACACGATATTTACTAACACTAGACACACATATGGGCAAGTGCACCCATCGTGAGCGTAGTATAGTGTTGGTAAGATACCGAGGTCGTCCAAGGACACAAGAGCTTTTAATACCGGTTTATCCTCAACGTCTAATCAAATCAAAAGTTTAGAAAAAAGTTTTAAACTAAGAAAATAAAAACTAACTAAAATGCTGAAAAATAAAAATAAAAGAAAAAACAGATAGACAAGATGAATCACTTGGCTCCGACTCGTGTTTAGTGTAACCTTTGATTATTTCCGCATTTTTGCACTATTTAAGAGATTATCTTAGTTATTGTAGTAGGCCCCTCTTTTGGAGGTGACGTTACCCTCAACCCAGTTGTTTGAGTCAGCAAGGATACAATCCTAAAGGGTCGGATTATTGAAAGATAATTAATTAAGTTATTAATACATAATGTGGTAGGCCCCTCTTTTGAAGGTGACGTTACCCTCGGCTAAGTAGTCTGAGTCAGCAGGGATACAGTCCTAAGTAGCCGGGTTAAAGTATTAATAGTAGTTTAACTTATGAGGGGATCAAAGAGTTTGGACCCCCGCCATCTAATACCGTTAAGTATTGAAGGAGGTCCTACTAAATTTGACCCAGGTCCTTTGCAGGATCTATACACTGAACAATGGCAAGACTCTTACCAAACTGTTCCCTTAACCCCCGACCAAGTAGCCAACATACCTCCATATAGACCGTGGAGATATGAATGGTGAAAATCTTTTATTTTATATAGACAGTAAAATAATGCCAAGACACCACGGACAAACGATAAGGAAGAATCACCTTCAACATAAGAAACTAGTTATTAAAGTCATTAATACATAACCAATTAAAAAGTGCGAAAAGATTAAAAATAAAAAGTATTACACTAGACACTTTGTCTTCACCAAGTGATGTAAGAGACTTAGGCAAACATGCCCTTGATTGTCAAGAACTCTTACGATCAATCTTGGATCCCGAGACGACTCACACACTCTATGATGGACAATGGATGATGGTGGTGGATGATGGTGTTATGGTGGTGGTGGGTGGTGGGTGAAGTGTGAGAGAGGTTGTGAGCCAAGGGATGAGTTGCAAGTGAACCAAGCACCCCTATTTATAGCCTGCACAGACGCCTGGACACGCCCCCGTGTCCATTGGGCACGGCCCCGTGTCCATCCTTCTTCTCTTTCTTCATTAATTGCTCTTGTCCGCATTAGTTGACCACGCCCCCGTGTCCGTTGGGCACGACCCCGTGTGCAGAAGCATATCTGTACTATCAGATTTGGCAAGATTCTGCGTATCTTTGCGTTGACCACGGCCCCGTGTCCACTGGGCACGGCCCCGTGGTGGGCAATATAAGCTTCTACATGTTTGTCTTTTGTGCCAGGGCTGACCATCCTGGACACGGCCCCGTGCTCGCTGAGCACGGCCCAGTGTTGAGCTGGACACGCCCCGTGTTGAGCTGGACACGCCCCGTGCTGAGCTGGGCACAGCCCCATGCTCAGCTTTCTTCTTGTTTTTGCTTTGGGAAGATGCTGTCGAGGGGTCAGGCATGCCACGTTTATTCTCTTTCTTTGTATTTATGTTAGATTTGGTTGTATATTTGTTCCTTTTGTTCAATTAAGCTCATTTGATCCTGAAAATACAAAAGGAAGACAAAAGAACACTTTTTCCAACATTAGTACTAAAAAAGGGTTAGTTTTATGCCTCATTTGATGTAATTTATATGTTGCATTTTACACACTTCAAATGGAATAGGTAGAAGAGAAGTTTTGGGCTTGTCTAGCGTGTCGGGAATCCAAGATTCTTTATTAGGCTTTATTTTTATGTAATTTACAACCCTATTCGTTTTGATTTATTTTGAACTTTTCATAAGAGAAATTATTTATTTGGGCATAACATGCCTTTTTAAAATTCTATTTATATACAAGTTCACATACCTCACGGGGGATCACTCAACACTCGGCCGAAGATGTATTTTTGTGAAACACTCGAGAGCGGCATGGAACTTACTCCTACCATAAGCTTGCGAAGCAATCAATCCTCCTCCTTTTTAACTATATACCTTTGTAAATATCAAGAGGACTTTTGGGTGAAGGGTTAGGCTTGGGTTAAAGGTAGGTGGTTGGGTTAGTGGTTAGTGGAAAAGGGCGAAAGACGTAAAAAGCGTCGGTTTTCGTAAGATTTTTTTTTTCATAACTTTTTATTTTGATGAAGCAATTCTTCAAACAAAGTTCTTTTTTTTTATGAACTTGTTTGTTTATTTTTTTGGCTCCAACAATTTTTTTTTTTTTGATAAGGAATGTCACATGAAAACCGAGCTTTGTACTAAAATAAAGGGTAAAAATGAAAAAGGGTTTTGGTGGGTAAAAGGGTGTTTGTTTTGGGTTTAGAAATGAAAAGGTTTAGGCTCAAAAGGGTTAACTAGGGGGATTTTGGGTAGGTGGTAAAAACAAAAATGGTGTTGAAAGAAAAAAGGGTTAGTCCTAATGCCTCCATCATTTACTTACTCGGGGTTAAGTTGGTAAGGAAAGGGAATGTATCGTCATGGCAAGTTCTAGAGTCGTAAGAACCAAGCGGCTATTCACACAAGAAACGAAAAATGAGCATTTAGTTTAAAGATATGTACTTGTATGCTCAATAAAGGCTCAAAACTCACTTTTGTGGGAATGGGTTTTTATGTGATCAAGTATATATAATTAAATTTTAACTAAGCTTGTCATGCCTTTTCATAATTTTCTTATGTTGGTTCTTTTTATCACGACGCAATTGGTTGTAAATTTGTAAAAATATAAAATTTTTAGAACTTGTTATTCCCAAATTAAACCAAGACAAGTAAAAAAAATGAAAAGTTTTTGAAAAAATTTGGGGTGATTAGTGGTTCCAATAGAGTTTTGTGTAAGGCTTGTGATTAGGACTTGCAAGATTCAAGGTTTTAGCATCCCCCCCCCCACACTTAAATTACACATTGTCCTCAATGTGTCCCAAAATAAGTTTTTCGGTTGATTAAAATGTGTAAAAGTGGGTTAAAAACAAAATTTTATGGTACTGGGTAGCTGAACACGGGGTGGTGTTGGCTGAGCACGGCCCCGTGGTCAGACTGCCAGTATCAAATTTAAACAGAAGGCTGGGCACGGGGGCGTGTTCAGTGAGCACGGCCCCATGTCCAGTTACCTGAACTGGGCATTTCTGCAGAATCTCGGGCACGGGGCGTGTTGGGGTGAGCACGGCCCCGTGCTGAACTTGCTGTAATGAAGAAAAATCATTGGGAGGCTCTGTTTTTGTGCATGGGGTGTGGGTTCAAGTTTCCCTTAGTAACCTCCATCATCCCGAGTGTGTTTTATTCCTGAAAATTAAAACTAAACTAGAAAACGTAAAAGTTAATCTAAACTAAACTACGGATAGTTCCGCAGAATGCCTCCGTGGTGCGCCACGTTTATAAGGGTCCTTGGCTAGACCCACCTTATCGGGTGGTTCGGGCTCATCTTCAATTAGGGGGTCGTTATTGCCGAATGGATATTTCATTGGTCGCTCAAGATCGACACTCTTTTTAAATGCCCCTAATTGAATAAGTAGATTATTGTACTTCCGGTTTTTCAAAGCTTCTTGAGTTTTTATAAAGGGTCGTCCCAACACTAGAGGAGCGTCATCTAGGATGAGAAAGTTGGTTGGGATTATCATTTGATTTGTTTGAACCAAGGCATCCTCAACTATACCGATTGATTTTATTACTTTCCGATTAGATAGAAAAATGGGTATTTGAAGTGGAGAAAAATCACTAATACTTAATTTTTCGAAAATGTAGTTGGGCATTATATTAACACAAAGATCTTTATCAATCGTGATATTACTAATAAAGGAGTTTTGAAAAAAACATGGAACCAATGTAATGTTAATTTCAAATGGGTCTTCTTTTATTAGTGAGGTTTGATCATTAGTTAACTTAACGCTTACCGTTTCGTCAATTTTAGTGTTAGTGTTTAACTCTTTTAAAAACTTAGCATGAGTTGGAACTAAACAATGATTTTCAAAAGAAGGTGACAAGAGATTAATTTCTTCAAAATTAGACTCTTCTAGAATTTTAACGTTGTCGGACTCACCTTTTTCGTTGTCTAACTCATGTGTCGGTTTTTCACTAATTTGTTCTTCCATTTTTACACCTTCAGTTATTTCTTCTTTATTTAATTGTTCTCTTGCGCGGGACTCCTCTTCCCTTGCGCAAGATTATTTTATATAGCGATCGATAACTCTAAGGTGTTCTACTATCCTTTCGGTCACTTCGGTTATAGAAAAAGGATCAGGATTTTCAAAGCTTGAATCCGGTTGTTCGATCCTTTGTTCCTCATAATACCCATAGGAAGTAGATGGTTCATACCATTGTTCTTCATTGTAAGCATATGATGGATAAGGGTCATAATTTTGTTCTTCATAATACTCATATGAGGTGGGTTGTTCACGCCATGGTTCCTCATAATAAGCATACGAAGGTGGTGGCTCATATCTTGGTTCCTCAAAGTATGAGTAAGAAGGCTCATACCTTGGTTCATCAAAATATGAGTATGAGGGAGGAGGTTCATACCTTTGGTCTTCATAGGATGTGTATGAAGTCGATGGCTCGTACCTAGGCTCCTCATAGTAGGTGTATGAATTGGATGGTTGATATGAGTGACTATTTTGAACCGAGTGCGGGTTACTACAATTAGTGAAATAGTTACTCCTATAATCATCCTCCTCATAGGTGTAGTTGTAACCTCCTGAGTATTGATCCATAAGAATCACTCAGCAGACCACAACCAAGACTCGAGATCAGAAAACAAAAATAAAAACGGAAACAGAGGCTGGACACGGCCCCGTGTTCAGTGGACACGGCCCCATGTACAGAATCTGTATCTGGGCGTTTTAATAAAATTTACTGATTTCGTTGAGCACGGGGCGTGTTCAGTGAGCACGGCTCATGTTCAAGCTACTGTTACTGGGTGTTTTATGGAAATGTGCAGCATGGCCCCGTGTTCAGTGAGCACGGCCCGTGTTCAGGTTACTGTAAATGCAAAACTAAACTAAAATGCAGAAAAATGTGCGCGCGTTTAAAAAAGGTTTTGAAAAACTGATTAGGCCGTCTATTTTAAGCTTTCTTAAAATCCTTGTGTCCCCGGCAACGGCGCCAAAAACTTGATGCGTGTGAAGTGTGTATATAAGTTTAAGTATATTTTAAGCCCTTTTACACTTTCTTTACCCAAGTTTTAAATTTATAAAACACGATATTTACTAACACTAGACACACATATGGGCAAATGCACCCATCGTGAGCGTAGTATAGTGTTGGTAAGATACCGAGGTCGTCCAAGGACACAAGAGCTTTTAATACCGGTTTATCCTCAACGTCTAATCAAATCAAAAGTTTAGAAAAAAGTTTTAAACTAAGAAAATAAAAACTAACTAAAATGCTGAAAAATAAAAATAAAAGAAAAAACAGATAGACAAGATGAATCACTTGGCTCCGACTCGTGTTTAGTGTAACCATTGATTATTTCCGCACTTTTGCACTATTTAAGATATTATCTTAGTTATTGTAGTAGGCCCCTCTTTTGGACGTGACGTTACCCTCAACCCAGTAGTTTGAGTCAGCAAGGATGCAATCCTAAAGGGTCGGATTATTGAAAGATAATTAATTAAGTTATTAATGCATAATGTGGTAGGCCCCTCTTTTGAAGGTGACGTTACCCTCGGCTAAGTCGTCTGAGTCAGCAGGGATACAGTCCTAAGTAGCCGGGTTAAAGTATTAATAGTAGTTTAACTTATGAGGGGATCAAAGAGTTTGGACCCCCGCCATCCAATACCGTTAAGTATTGAAGGAGGTCCTACTAAATTTGACCTAGGTCCTTTGCAGGATCTATACACTGAACAATGGCAAGACTCTTACCAAACCGTTCCCTTAACCCCCGACCAGGTAGCCAACATACCTCCATATAGACCGTGGAGATATGAATGGTGAAAATCTTTTATTTTATATAGACAGTAAAATAATGCCAAGACACCACGGACAAACGATAAGGAAGAGTCACCTTCAACATAAGAAACTAGTTATTAAAGTCATTAATATATAACCAGTTAAAAAGTGCGAAAAGATTAAAAATAAAAAGTATTACACTAGACACTTTGTCTTCACCAAGTGATGTAAGAGACTTAGGCAAACATGGCCTTGATTATCAAGAACTCTTACGATCAATATTGGATCCCGAGACGACTCACACACTCTATGATGGATAATGGATGATGATGGTGGATGATGGTGTTATGGTGGTGGTGGGTGGTGGGTGAAGTGTGAGAGAGGTGGTGTGCCAAGGGATGAGTTGCAAGTGAACCAAGCACCCCTATTTATATCCTGCACAGACGCCTGGACACGGCCCCGTGTCCATCCTTCTTCTCTTTCTTCATTAATAGCTCTTGTCCTCATTAGTTGACCACGCCCCCGTGTCCGCTGGGCACGACCCCGTGTGCAGAAGCATATCTGTACTATCAGATTTGGCAAGATTCTGCGTATCTTTGCGTTGACCACGGCCCCGTGTCCGCTGGGCACGGCCCCGTGGTGGGCAATAGAAGCTTCTACATGTTTGTCTTTTGTGCCAGGGCTGACCATCCTGGACACGGCCTCGTGCTCGCTGAGCACGGCCCCGTGTTGAGCTGGACACACCCCGTGTTGAGCTGGACACGCCCCGTGCTGAGCTGGGCACAGCCCCGTGCTCAGCTGGGCACAGCCCCATGCTCAGCTTTCTTCTTGTTTTTGCTTTGGGAAGATGTTGTCGAGGGGTCAGGCATGCCACGTTTATTCCCTTTCTTTGTATTTATGTTAGATTTGGTTGTATATTTATTCCTTTTGTTCAATTAAGCTCATTTGATTCTGAAAATACATAAGGAAGACAAAAGAACACTTTTTCCAACATTAGTACTAAAAAAGGGTTAGTTTTATGCCTCATTTGATGTAATTTATATGTTTCATTTTACACACATCACTTGTATTATAAACACATTTGTAAAAAAAAAAATAAAAAAAAAATGTCGTGTGTGTAGTTTTGAACACCACAAGTTTGTGTTGCGGGTACCGTAAATTTTAAATAAAATTTGCGGGTCCCGTAAACGCAAACTTTGGGTGCCAAAACTACACACCCGACATTTTTTTTTGATTTTTTTACAAATGTGTTTATAATACATGCATCTACGTTTATGAAAAAAAATTTGGTCCACCTCGCCCCGTACGGTGTAGTTCTCACGGTTCTTACAACTAGAGATGGTTCTCATTTTAGCGGTCCCCTATATATATATAAATATCAATACATCATACTGATAGATATGATTATACTTGTGCTAAATGTATAATGAGCCACAAAAATGTGCCTGTATGATTGCTTAGTTCTGTGATAATTATATTGGAATATGTTTGCAATTCAGATGTCAAAGGAAATAACCTGTAATCAAGAAATTCAGACTAGTAATGAAAACTCTTTGGATAAGAGCACTACAGAAAATATAATAGCTCAAGGGATATCGAATGCCATACCTTCGATCATTAAAGCTATTAAAATTTCTGCCCAATAGACAGGAGCTCGGAACTTCCGTCCATTTAATACATCAAAAGACGCTTTGACACTATTTTTACTAACTACAAGACTTTATATAACTCCATGGGAATATAGTAACTCGAATCTCGAGGACGAGATTTAAAACAAGGTGGGGAGGATATAACAACCCTCCTAAAATATTTCCGACACTCTTAAAATAATTTGGACACACCTAAATGCTCTTAAATACACCCCGAATATGAGAAACGGACCCGAATAACCTTTATTTCATTAAATAACAAATAAAAACAAAATTAATAGTTTGTCGCGGGGCGCGACAGACTTCTCTTCATCCTTCGCGGGGCGCGACAGAGCAATAGACGGCGACACCACCACGTGCCACGTGCAAGGACCCAAGTCAGAACCCGGGATGACTCAGCAAACTCGTTGCCGCCTTTATGACCCTCGCGGGGCGCGAAGACCCTCTCCTTATCTTTCGCGGGGCGCGAGAGAATGGTCCATCAGACCTCTAAATAGAAGGCATTGGACTTCAGTCCAACTCGTTCATTCCTTTCGATTCTCTCTCAATTTCTGAAGTGTAGAAATAATATCCGGGTATAATACCCCCTGATTAGCGAAGTTCTGCCTCGTGGTAAGTATTATAACCCTGAATATGTATTAGATACGCTGCCCGATTGATCTAGTGCTCCGTAACGGCTGTCGAGGCTCTGCCCGACGTAGTCGTTGGAGTTCTGTCTCGGGATAGGTATAACTAATGTAAATATTGGGTTATTATACTAACGTGTGTGCATTGTTTAATTTATTAGATTATAACCAGGAAGTCACAGAGAAAAAACTAAAATAGCAATGTGAGTAATCCTTAGTTTTGCAAACTGTTTTTATAAAACGTCAATTGTTTTACATTATAATTAACAGTGATTGAGTATTTGTAATTCTACAATTATCTTCGGTATGTTGGGGTTTTGTATACAAAAATTGTTACTACACTGTGAGTAGTAGCATGACCACCAGTCATCGATTGACAGTATCGTGGGTGGTAATTAAGGTAGAAAAATAAACAAATGTAATTGCTGATTGCCCTCAATAAAATACAATGATAAAACCTGTTTTGATTAAACTGGGATTCACTCACCAGTATTTCTTGCTGATAAAATGTTTTAAACACGTGTTTCAGGTAACTTAGTGTGAAGCCATAAAAGCCAGCTGGGGAGCACTGAAGGCTTAGAAAAGTGGCTATAAAAGTTAACTAGTTAAAAAGAATTATTTTCAATAATCAGGGTTTATCCCTATAAACATATTACAAATGAAAATTCGGTTTTATCTCACTTGTTTATTATAAATGTATTATCAGAAAAAAAAACTTGGGTATTATCCCATTTATCTATTTTAAACATTTTTGGTGTTTAAACTCTGATAAAAATATTTTCTAACTGTGGTCCTGATGAAAATTTCCGCTGCTAAATTGATAAGCACCGATACCATTTACTCTGAGCCTCACGGCTCCCGCTCCCGGGGAGGGGTCGGGGGCTATGACAAGTATGTTGTTTCTTGGAGCCCCAACCATAATATCGGGACCAAGGAAACCACAATATCGAGTAGTAGACCTACGATCATAAGGGCATCCCGCCCAATCAACATCAGAATTAGCGTGTAAATAAACATAATCTGCCTGACAAATACATAATCCATGAGATATGGTACCTTTAAGATACCATATAATATGCTTAACCACAACCTAATGGCGATCAATAGGCATCTGAAGAAACTGAGACACCTTGCTAACCACGTAAACAATTTCTGGGTGAGTCAAGACAAGATACCACAATGCTCCAACAATGCTGCTATAAAATGTAGGATCAGCAGGCATGGGAATCCCAGAATGTCGAGATAACTGTCGACCAGATGAAACTGGTGTAGATAAAGGTCGATATTCAGCAAGACAAGTACGTTGTAATAGATTAAGCAAGTAACACTTGTTGTGATAAATGCAAAACATCCCTAGAAAAGGTAGCTTCGATCCATAAGAAGTATGACAACTCCCCTAAATCTGTGGGCGCAAACTGAGAATGCAAACACTCAATCAATCCATTAAAAAAATCTAAGGAACTCCCGATAATGATAATATAGTCTACATAAACCAGAACATATCACAGTATCGGATATCTGCTATAGAAAAATATTGAGGTGTCTGGAAGGCACTGCGTAAAACTAGTAGTGAGAAGAGCCGAAGATAGTTTGGAAAACCAAGCACGAGGAGCCTTCTTTAAGCCATAAAGAGCCTTCTGCAGGAACAAACATGATGAGGTCTAGATGGGTTAACAAAGCCTGGTGGCTGAGACATGAATACAGTCTCAGATAAATCTCCATGAAGAAAGACATTGTTGACATCAACCTGTCGAATAGTCCATCCTCGAGAAAACGCAATTGATAAGTAAGACGAATAGTAGCGGGTTTAACCACAGGACTAAAAGTCTATGTGTAGTCAATACCTTCAGTTTAATGAAACCCTTGGCAACAAGTTGGGCTTTGTATTTGCTAACAAAACCATCAAGATTATGCTTAATCCAATAGACCCACTTACAACCAGCAATTTTGGCATTAGTGGGTGGAGGAACAAGATTCTAGGTCTTGTTTGAGTGTAATGCAGAAATCTCAGCGCGCATCGCATTCCACCACATAGACCAATATTGAGCCTCGCAAAAAGTAGAAGGCTCTTGTGTAAGAACAGAAGTAGTATGGAACAAGACATGGTATAGGAATTGTCATGGATGTAAGTATGATCACGAGAGCGAGTAATCATTGGATGTGTTGGAACAGTAGTAGTAGAAGTAGGAGGAGGAGGAGGAGGATGTGGAGAAGGAGAAGTAGGGGGAGGGAAGGAGATGTAAAAGGAAGAGATGAAGAAACAAGAGAAGGAAGAGAATGGGCAAAGTAGAAAAAAAGGAGGAAAGGATGAAGAAGGAGGAAATATAAATAATGAAACGGATGAACAAGAAGTGGTAGGAGAAGTAAAACATCTTGGAACATAAAAATCGTCTCATAAAATCGAACATGTCAAGAAATATGAGTGCGAGATGAAAAATGATCATAACAGAGATAGCCAAGGTGAGATGGAGCGTATCCAACAAAGATACAAGGAACCGATTTGGGTGAAAGTTTATCCATATGTGTATCATCAAGAAATGGATAACATAAACACCCAAAAGTGCAATAAAGAGAGTAATCAAGACGAGTCCCGAAAATAATCTCAAAAGGAGATGAATAGTGAAGAAATGGTTAATGAGAAATGTAGTAGTGGCATAAGCATCATATCAAAAGTTCTTTGATAGATGAGCATGAAAGAGTAAAGCACGAACAATCTGAGAAAGATGATGATTTTTCCCCTCGACGACCCCATTTTGTTGGGGTGTGAAAGGATATGAGATCCGATAAGTGATACCGGACTCAGAAAGAAACTTGGCAATAGGCCCATGAATGAGCTCAGGAGCACCATCGCATCAAGGATGTTTAACGACACAAGAAAAAATATTTTCACCAAGCGGTTTGAAATGTCGAAAAGAATCAACCAACTGTGAACGATGAGTAAATAGATAAATCCAGGTAAACCGACTAAGATCATCAATAAATGTAATAAAATATCGGTAACCAGATCGTGATAAGACAGGTGAAGGACCCCAAATGTCATAGTGTAATATGTAAAGGCACAATAGAATGTGAAACAACATATTCAAAAGGTAATCTCTTAGAGGCCCTTGGATGCCCGTACCATTGGAGCTCATCCATCCTTAGAGGCCCTTAGGTGGGATGCCCTTGCACAAGGGCATGTGTTTGTCTTGGTTTATTTGATGAGGTGGGCTCAAGGTAAAAAAAGAAAAGTTTTATTGAAATATTGTGTGTAATTGGTAGTTGATGAGGTGGAAATTAAAGAAGGTAAAGATATTTGTAGGGTAGGAGATGAAATAGGGGTTTTTAAGGATTTATAAGGATATTATGTGGCAGATGTTGTGGCAGTTAAAGGCGCCTAAGGACGCCTTTAGCATTGGAGATAGTCTAAGGAAAGAAAAGGACTAGAGGGAGAAGAAAGATATGATATAATTTTGCATTCCAGAGTTTGAAGGAAGAATAAAATTAGATTAGAATGTGATTCTAATTCGAAAGGAAGTGAAAAGAAAGTTACAATTTTATAACTATATCCTGAAAGTTATTTATTTATTAAAAAACCTAAAGAAACTTAAACCCCACGTCTACCCACAAAAACTAAAAACAACTAACCCCCACCCTCACCCCACCCCTTTAAATTAGATTAGAATGTGATTCTAATTCAAAGGAAGTGAAAAGAAAGTTACTGATCTCATCTTTAAATGTATATATTTATTCAATAAAAAAATTTGTTATGAAAAATATATGTGAAAATAACTAATGATCTAGAAATGTAAGCATGCTTGTAGAAAGTTTATTTTGGGTGCCAAGTACTAACATGTATGAGCACAAAGGGTTTGTGAAGGCGTAGGATCTTTATTAAAGCATTGTTATGGTGTTCGATTCTTGGCGTTCCATTTTTTATTTTCTTTTTGTCATCTGCCCGACTTTTTTTTTTTCATTATTTTTTTTTTTTGTAATTTGAAAATGTGATTCATAAAAGAAGATAAATGGTATTAGTTCATGAGTATTGGTATGAGTAAGAACTTAACTAATTTTTTCCTAACTCAAAATGAAATTTAATTCAAATTTACCATATAAATTATGTAATTTTTTGTTAATTATTTAATTCAAAACTTAACATAATAAAATCATTTATATTTTTAGTAAAATAATAAAAAAAAACCCAACAAACCAAACACTTCTCATATCCTTTGGGCTATATTATGACTTTATTTTGTGTGTTTTCACTTTTGGTTGCTATAGTGGTAGTAGTACCGTGCAGTTACCTTACCAGTTGTAACACTCTATCCTGTTTATATACCGAATATTTTTAGTATTCGTAAGATTAGGTCCCTGATTTTTTTTTAAACTTAAAGCTTACATGTTTGGGTTAGCTAATATCCCAGACAAACCGACTTAACGGGTTATTACACAATTAAATTACAGTCAAAGACAATAAGGTTTTCTACACAAAACTTTGTCACGTGTGATCATATTTTATCATATTTTATAGGGACGTATATGCACATATGCAAAAAAAAAAAAAAAAACGGGTTTCTATACTAATGTAAATAAATAAGTAAATTTGCGCATAAAGTGTGATGCACAAATTTAGGGGGGGAGAGGGACATATATGTACATATGCTTTGTTTGAGGGGGAGAAAAAAAAAACGTATATGTACATGCGCATTGTTTGAGGGGGAGAAATAGTTGCTTGGGAAGTGAAATGAATTTTCGTGCTAAAGAACTTGATTAACACATGTAAGGTTTCGAAGCTGAACAGGCCATGATCCACTGCGATATGTTGATAGGTCTAACGCTCAAAAGGATAAAAGATACCAAGTGATATAAACCTAATGGACTGGACATCTCATGGGTAACAGATCAACGCTGTATGATTTCATGGTCTTGAATCCTGCGTTGATAGATAGCCAACATCTAAGGTTTCGGGTCATTATACTGATGAGTCATTCGGGATATCAGGACTGCCCCTCTGTTGCATCCAGATTATATGCAGACCTGGGCACAGTCAGGATATATTGAAAAAGAGCCGCTTAAAGGGCCAAAACCTTAAAACAGAAGAAAATCTCATAAAAGAGAACTTCGTGCGCTTATAAAAGCCAAATCCGTACTGTTAAAGGTATTTGTCTAGCCCTCGTCAGACTTCTCTGGTCTCTCTGCTGTACGAAAATACTGACCTGTTCACCAAAAAGTTTGGTGTTGAAAAGTCTAAGGATGGACTTAGTATACTCACCTGCTACGATGAACCGTTGTGCTTACCTTGATCGCGGGGGTATGCCTTGGAATGGGACACACGGATGTCACAGTATAAATCTACCCTAAGCGTATCACAAGGTTGAAAAATTGAAAGTTGAGCGTTAGGTTTAAGAGGACAAACATATCGGCCATCGCATAGACCAGTCTGAATAAATTCGCGCTGAAAAGTGTTCCTTGGTCAGCCTGAGAACGATTTTGATCCCATTGAAATTGTAATTAAATGTTTCTTCATTACTGTTTGTATTCTCTTATATTAAAAAATCAAAAACTAAAAAAATCAAAAATCAAAAAAATAGTGTGTTTAAGTTAGTTTCTTTGTTTATTTGTGTTTATGTTTATATTCTCATATTAAAAAAAATAAAAAAAAAATCCAAAAATACTGTCGTGTTTTTCTTAAAAAAATTAATTAATTAAAAAAATCCAAAAATAGAGTGTTTTATTTGTTTTATTAAAAATTTTAACCGTTCTTGAAGATTTGACTGATCATCAAAAGTTGAAAGAATTTAAATTATGAAATCCAAGTACAAGTACTTGAATGTACCTAGTGTTCATATGGTACATTCCTAGACTGATGCATCAAATTGTCTTCTTAGCATGTGCAGAACTTGATTTAAATCAAGAAACAAGGGTTGATGAAGTTTGAGATGATGTTAGCTACTGACGAAGCATGAAGCATCACAACAACTAGATGTACCTGAGTCAGAAGAACCGGATACGAATTACTGTCTGACAATGATAGTACATTTGAAGAAGTACCTGTGAACCTGCTTGAAAGATAAAGATTGAAGAAGAAAAGAGCTGCTGAGAATCCTCCACTCGCATTCTTTTTGACAAGATTTTCAAGTAGATGCTGATCGTGATCCAGATATAAAGCTAATCACAAGAGCTGAAGAAAAAGCCCCAGTGCTGAGAGCTAGTTGAAGTGTGAAGTCTTAGAAGTGTGAGACTGACTTTCCAACACTTAAAGCAAATCGACAACCATAGACTCCGTTGAAGACATTGCTGAATTCATGTTATGAAGACAATTTGATGCATCAGTCTAGGGGGAGATTGTTAGGTCCTTAAAGTGTAAGACTGACGCATCAAATTAACGTATTAAGCTATGGTTGCAAACTGGATTAACTGGGTTAGTTTTATATTAGGTCTTGGACCTTTATAGGTTATTTGGGCATGCCATAGGCCATGTGGGCCAGGCAAGCCCATGATGGGCATGGGAAAACCCAAGCTATATGTCACACCCCGATATTTTCACGTATTACCGGTGGGCCCGGTGGGGAGTATCGTGACGTAGTTGATATCATCATGGTCAATCAAACACAGAATAGCACAGCGGAAGTCTTGGAATATAAAATATTATTACAAACTCAAATGTCTGAAAATATCAAGTATTTATTATAGACGAGTCTGTAATATCAAATCCACAGGAGGATCATTTCAGAATGTATAAAATGAAGCTTAGCAGACTTTATGGCATCTTTAAGGATTTGCAAGATCCTCTTTTTCGACACCGAGCAACTCCCAGCCTATTACGAGTAGTACCTGCCATTTAGCCTTTTGAAAATACGTCAGTTTTCACTGATAAATACAATTAACCGACTCATTTGAAAAGAGTTTATGAAAATTGATTTAAGTGCACAAGGCACAAAACCTTTTATAACTTGGGACAATTATTTAAAGATAATCTTGTATACTGAATTACATGTTTACCACACATCTGGGGCCCAGTACAGAGACTGAGACATGATTAAACGACACACTACTTATAAAACCCATAAAGGAGTTATCCCCAACTTGTGGGTAATTAATAATTTATTATTGGCATCTTTTCGGTGTATGCCTACACCCTGCGCATCGGTCGTGGCCATTTACAAATGAATGAGCCAAGGATATATCCAGGACACGGTCGTTAACCCCCAATGTTTAAGTTATCAACAGAACAGCATCAAAACAGGTTTTGTTGATTTACTGGCCACAATCCGGCATTTGATTGATCCACACCCGACCAAGCGGTATTAATCTTCCGTATCCCAAGCCCGTATAAGGGAAAATATGTTAAGAGTATTTACCTGAGCTAATACTTGATTCACAGCAAAATAACTCAGTCGTATCCAATCTATCTAAATGCAGGTAGCTTTTACCGGGTGGCTCTAGTCTGGAGTGATGGTATTATATAACCAATTCAGAATGCTAATGGTCTTATTTAAGTCGAAGACTTAGACCGGCTAGCTCAAAGTATCTAAAGCGGTACGATACGCTAGATTAAGCGATGACCGGAATAGAATGTTATTTAGACCCAACAAGTTTGGATACTTGTATAATATGGGTAAACTAAACACATTCCATATTTTGAGATAAAAACGATAAGGTTAAACCCGTTTCGGTAAACTTACGTAAACTAGTTACATAAACCGATCCGAACGCGTAAATACGTAACGGGCAACCAAATGAACTATATACAAGTCCCATATGTTATTATGCTTAGAATATGTTAATACATCAGTAGGATGCTAACATATATGCCCAAAAAGTATTTAAAACCAAATTAAGTCCCGTAGGGGCATTTTGGTCATTTTATCCTTTATAAAAGAGGTTTTAAAGCAAACTGAGGTCCTGGTCTTTGGTAATCAGTAAAAATATTTATTTTATCACATTACATCAGTAAGATATCATACATATGTGAGGTTTACCATTTATGGTCAAACTATGCCCCGAAAGGGCATTTTGGTCATTTCACATATGCTTTTACGGACATTTTTGGAAGTCTGAGTTCAAGACTTATACCTAGTGTAATAATATTAAAATTTGTTTAAAAATTCAGTGGGTAACAAGTCTTAGGTGTTAATTATGGTTTAAGAACCATACTATGCACCTAATTCGCGTAAAATCGCTAATTGACGATAATTAAAGGGTTTTATGAAATCTGAGATTTGATCAATTTTGAAAGCTCAAAATAATTTATTTAATGTATCAATTCAGTAGAAAAAGGTTTGGCATTCAAATCATTTGTAAATCTCATTTTATGCCTAAAAAGGGTATTATCGTCATTTACCGAATAATACAAGAACTCTATGATATGATCAGTTTATAATCTGATCCTAAATTCCAAAAATCCCTAAAAGTAATATCTTAACAGTAGGTAATGAGTTTTGAGTCAAAATACAAGTTTAAACATGCCTTATGCAAGATATCGCAATTTACTTAATTAAAAGCTTCTAATTACGATATCGAGCATAACTCCTATTTGGGACCAAGAACTGATGTCAAATTTTCGGGACAAGCTTATATATCAGTAACAAAGGTTTTTGTCCTCTCACATTTCTAAAAATCTCACTCATGTGTCAAAAGGGCAAAATGGGCGTTTATAAGCATAATAACGGAAACTAGTGTATAATTCAAACTACTAAGGACCAGGTAATACAACCTTAGGGGGTTATACTACAATATAATACGGTCCTAATGGAAGCTTAAAACATGGAAGAATCAAGCTTAATCGGGTCAGAACTGAAAAGTCAAAGCAAAGTCACGCTTTTGCGACTTTCGGTTGCGAACCGACCCTAAACTCAGAATTGTCGGGTTGAACATGCTTAGACAAGTTTTAATAATTATTACCAAGTTATTAGAGTGTTAAAATATAATTAATAACCTCTGCATCTACGGTTTTTAATTAATATTCACAATTTGCCAAGTTTGACTTTTTACCTAAACGGTTTGACCCGACAATTAACTAAGCAAACGAAGGAATTAGGAGGTGCCCTTTTAGGGATTAATCGCCTACCTAAATATGGTCACATACCCATATTCAATTCGATCAGTGGCTGGACCATGAGAGTTTAAATCAAAAGTCAAAGCTAATTTACGATACTTGACTTTTCGGTTTATAAAACTATGAAACTGAACTATAAGGTGGGCTAAGGTACTTACAAAGGGTCCATGCTAACTTTTCTACAAGAAAATAAGTCCCAATCAGATCAGGAAGCTTCAGAATGAGAGATATAGAGAAGGAATGAAAATGTGCAAATGAATTGCATGGGTTCATGGCCTATTTATAGTTTCTTAGGTATTCTAGGATTAAGACATGTGTTTAGAGGTTCTTTAGGATCACTACAAGTGTTATGGCAGCTGGCCTACTTGATTTGGAGCCCAAGGAATCGAGCTTGATGCCCAAGAATCGGATTTGAGTGATGAACAAGCTAGAAAAAAATAATAATCTGCAGCAGATACGGGTCACACGGCCCGCGTAAGGGGCGGCCCAAGCTTTACGCGGCCCGCCTGAAGGTCAGGTCCAGACAACAAGTTTGGCAGATTTGCCATTTCGGTCCCTGTGCTTTGTTTTCACACTTTTCAACTTTTATTTATGACATAAAAGACCCGAAACTTCATATAATCTTTATGTTAAGTTAGTATAAGATACTTGACTTCTAATGGTCCGTCTCAGGCGCATCCGATAGTATTACTAAGCATCATAAACTTCTCGGTTTGCTTAAAAGGTCCTGTTAAAGTGTAGTTTTGTCTGTTGACATGTTTAGTCCTTTTAACGCATAAAGTGACGCGTATTATCATCTAATAGCATCAAAGCCCTATGTGACCCCTATTAAGGATTCTTGAGAGTATGATTGTACATCATGATACTTCGGGTTCGTTAAAGGTCATTCAGAGGTGTAATTAAACATGTTGACAATTTTAGCCCCTCTAACTTACAAACTTGCGCGTAGCTTCACTTATTGGCATAAAAACCTTGGTTAGCCAATATTTGGTATTCCCAAGAATATGATGAAACATAATGAAGCTCTCGGTTTGTTAAAAGGTCACTCAGAGGTAAGAATTAACATGTTGACACTTTTAACCCTTCGTCGCACAAACTTTCAAAGAATTACGCAAACGGCTTCTCTCGTCCAACAAGTGGCTCGTTTGAGAATACGGACACCGTATAAGGTCACTCAGAGGCCTAGTTTAGGCATGTTGACACTTTCAGTCCTTCTAAATCAAGGTTTTTGATTTTTACGAATTTAGTCCCTCTTAGTCAACGTTTGACTTTATTAGGGTTTATTACACGTGTCAACACATCATTGGACACGATTTTTCCGAGGTGTTACATCCTCACCCCCTTAAAAGAAATCTCGACCCTGAGATTTGCTCAAAAAGATGGAAGTACTGTCATATAATGGACTTAACTTCCGCAGTATATTGGGGACCTCTATGGGTATCCCAATTGACCTATTTAATAGGTACATGCTTCTCTTCGGAGCTTCTTAACCTGTCAATCATTGATCGATATAGGTCCTTCAATAAACCTCAGGCTTTCATCAATTAATATGCCTTTATGAGACATTGCTAACGATTTATCAGCTAGGTATTTCTTTATGTTAAAGATGTGGAACACATTGCGAATTCCACTAAGCTCCTTTAGGCGAGTTTAGCTTATAAGCTATACTGCAGACACATTCGATGATCTCGAATGGCCGTATATATCCAGGGCTCGACTTGCCCTTTATACTGAAACGTATCATACATTTCCATGTTGGTATTTCCAATAGAGCCATGTTCCCTACTTGGAACTTTTAAGAGGTCGGTGTCTCTCTATCACATTACTCTTCTGCCGATTATTGGCAGCTTTCAGACGATCACGGATTCATAATATCTTATCTGTCGTCTTTTAGGACAGTCTCAGATTCTGATAATTGGGATTTCCTAACACATTCTCCCATACAAGATCTCTAATGGAGCAGTCTTGATGCTTATATAATGCTATTGGTTATAGGAGAACTTATTTAGGGTGAGATAGTCATTCCAATTACTACCCGAATCAATCTTAAGGAATCATCTACCATAGTAGTTAGTCGAACAACTCGACGATCCTGGGCAGCTAATAACGATTCTTAATCGTTACCTAGTTAGGTTGCAGTAATTAGTGCACAAGCGTATTGCATCGTGCTTCCCTTTATTAACAATAATCAGAGCTCTTAAAAAAATGATGAGTTAGGCTGTAAAAGCCTTTCTCCATGAACTCATTTGGTTAGCTCTCAGTTCTTCTATATCCGTTGATGTTAACCGATATAGAGCTTTTGTAATAGATACAGCTCTTAATAGGATGTCGATCCTATTTTCACCTTGCCTCTCAAGAGGTAAAACAGAGTAGTTCTACTGAGAAGAAATCAAGTTATCCAAATATGATAGAGGTAGCTCAATCTTTGATCTTGGTCCACCTATCGTCGCTTGTGCTATGCAAATGACACATCTATTTTACGAGTGTACGGATGCCTTAAGTAGAGAGGCCTACTTAGGCATTTCTATTATGGATATCTTCTTTGAATACCACTAGCTGACTTTAGTACAATATGACAATTGGAATATCTTAGTGGTTCCGTGTATTCAACCTCCATACTAATCAGGCATGGAAGCAATCTATGGGACACACTAGGTTACGCCAATCCTCATATGGCGCTTTTATCAAACATAGTTGGCACTCGCAGTTGATAGAAATCAATGAGAAAAAATAAATAACATATATTGTCGTACTCTATTCAAAGAAAGAGTAATCTTGGATCTTTCAGAAGGATCATCATCGAGAATAGAAGAGACGGTCTCTATGGTTTCATTGATAAATTCTATCTTATACTTAATGTCTGGAGTTCTGAGAATCAACAAAAGTTTGCTAAGCTTATGGTTTATGAAAGACTTATTATTGCCTGTATTAGAAACAGGACACTTAGCAGGAATTATCATTAACAATTGATAAGGAATGCACTTGATGACATCATGTACTGCCTCTTGGCATTCATCAGGTGAATTCAGGCATTTCCCTTCTTAGCCTCTTCCAGGCTTAGCTGTACCTTTTTTGCCAACTTGAAGCTTTGTCATTCTTCTTTTATCTCTGGTGTTAATAACCATTACATTGTGTATTATGCTTAGATCCTGGGTTAATCGAATAGGGTACTATCCTAAATAATGAATTAAAGTTGGTGACATACTGTTGACAGTCTAGATTTTTCATGGTGAGGGTTAGAAAGTCCGACTCCATCTTTTCCATTTCATGTCATGGACAGTAGGTTTTTCTGATATGGTCCATAAACTTGGACCATTCCATATTGTATAGGGATACCTTCCCCTGGACCTGATTAATGTCTCCCACCAAGTAAGGGCATCTTCTTTGAACATCTGTGATATGTACTTCACAGTGTCTTCCCTATCACAACCGCTGATCTCCACAACTGTTTTCATTTCGTCCAACAATTTTATGAAATCAATGGCTCCTTTCTCGCCATTGAAGTCTCTTAGCTTGCAAGAGACAAAGTACTCGTAAGTACATCCCTTAGAGAAACGAAGCTCTTCATTATACATTATTTCTTTTGGTTCATCCTTCATATTTGAAGTGTGAACAAAACTCTCTTTATGAGCAATTGAATATGGTTTTGAATGGGATTTGGAGCAAGTAGTACTCGGCTCCTTGAACTTTTTCATGACCCTTTTCATGGTCTTTCCAACTACTGTGTGAACCACAGTTTGGAGATTTACTCCATTCATATTGAGGTTTACGCTGGTAGCATCATTAGCTTTTGTCGCATCATTAGCATCTCGACGGTTGTCTACTATAACAACTCTCATCAAAAGTCCTAATTATTATTTTAATTTGGCCAATAGGAAACCCTAATTGAGAAACCCAAGCGATTCTGAACAAACCCTAAAATTTTCAGAACAATAGGAATCAGGATCAGGGCCCCTAAAACTCAAGGGGGGATATACCCTAGTTAACGATTATCTAAAATACTTGTTGTCAAAATTCGAAATTAAGAAAGTGTCAACTCAGCAAAGCTAGTCCCATCCGTGGCTACCGTATAACCTACTTTCAAACCATACGCATCGTAGGGGTTTAAAGCCTACGATGCGCAAGCTTGTTAAAGTCCCCTACGCATCGTAAGGGTTCTAGGCCTACGATGCGCTGGGCTGACCAAAATTTGGGTATAAATAGAAGGCCTCGGGACTTGAATTCTGTCTCTGAAACGACGTAAATTCGGTTTACGTAGGCCGAGTTATAACAGAAATTGTCCACAATTAACACACACTAATCACGAAGTGCTGCCGCAATCAGGGTAATAACTCGATCGCTATTACGATTCAACGTCCGATCGATTATAACTATCCAACGATTGTTTAAGTGCCGCTCAAATTGAGTTTATACTTTGTTATTCATCGTGATTTCGACTTGAATGTTTGAGTGCTGTTCGAATTCGGACTATACTCTGTCATTCGTTGTGAATCCGTTGAATTGTTAAGTATTGCACTAATAAATCTTTGTGAGGGTTTTATCTCGTGAATTGTCGTAACTGCTGTATTAGTTACTAACCTGTTTGTGTGTGCATTATTATTTAAATTAGGTTAATCAAGGCTAATCAGTAGGCTTATACTCTGCTCGTTAAATTTACAATGTGAGTCATTCTCTTTTTATCAAATTACTTTTGAAATCATATTTATTTTCAAAAGTTATAATTACAGTGATTAAGTTTATGTAATCACCAAGTTACAGCCGGTATGTGGGGTATTGTGCACATTACTACAGTTGTTATCACTTTAGGTGGGCGAACCTAAAATTAGTGATATTCGTCATTCATTGGGGCAGCCAATGGTGATATGACCACAGTCACCGAAAAGAGTCGAGTGAAAAATACTGTGGGTAGTTGGTTTGATATCAGAAACATTGTAATGTCTCTTAATACTGTAAATTATAACAAACGAGTCGTTTTAGTAAAACTGAATGATTCACTCAGTATTTCCCTGCTGACAAAACCTTTTTCAAACATGTTTCAGGTAATCTGTTGTGAGCAAAGGAAAAGTGCCGTGGAGCACTACAAGCTTAGAAAAGTGGCTCAATGTAAATAAATAAAGAAACATGTTTTGAGAAATAAAGATTTCCCAGTGAAATCATTTTATTGTAAATTATGGGATTTATCCCTATATTATATATATAAACGAGCAGTTTTAATATTTAACGATCCTGCTTAAAAAGACTTCCGCTGTCACATAATTAGATACCATCGGATTTCCTACCTCGCGGCTCTGGACCGGGTCAAATCGGGGCCAAGGGCCGTGACAGGAAAAGGTGGTATCAGAGCCACTGATTTAAGCTTACTATTGATTTTAGCCCATTAAAGTAATTGAGAGATACTTAGGAAATTTAATTGCTATTCTGTGAAAATATGTTTTATTAACTGATTAATTGTTGAGTTACAGTATGGGTAAACAAAAGATTTCTGCTAGCTACCACAAATTAGATACTACACCCACAGAAAAAGGAACCTCTTCCTCCAAACACCCAGCAGATCTGGAAGAAGGGATTTTTGTCCGTAAAGCAAATTATGAAAATCCTCTCACCCAAGATAAAAGAAATTTGATTCTTAGATAGGGACAGGAGAAAATAAAGAAACCCCAAGTCAAGAAAGTGAGGTTTAATCCAGAAATCCAGGAATTAGGCAATAAGTCACCTTGGGAAGATACATTAGATGAAAAATGGGCAAATCTTTATATGCTAGCTACCGTAGCAGAGAATGCAAATCTTTAAATTTTCAATAAGCCTGGTCTAGTAGAAAATTAATACCTAGTAAATAAATAAATTATAGTGTGTTCACTTTCCTGTAGTCTTTTGTACAAATCAGTATGCAATAAAACTTTAATGTTTATTTGTAAAACTTTGTTCCAAAGTTTTAACTTAGCATTTTTGTGCATTTTGCATATATGCTATCCAGCATGAGTGAGATATCGGAAGCATTTCAGAATCTCAACCTCTACCCAGTACCAATTGAAGTCTCCCACGACTTTACTGGTTATATTGCTGACATAGAGGAACCCCTGGAATTCCAAGCTCCACCGCTGGAAAAAGCAAAACCTAAAAAGAAAAGAAGATATGTAGGATGGAGGAAAGTGCGCAGGAGAAAGCCAGCCTCTAGGAAACTCCCTAAAATAGAAAACCCTATAGACAAAGGAAAAGAAATCGAAATCGGAGAAAGTTCTAAACCAGCAGAGATAGAAATCAAGAAAGATTATAAACAAAAAGGAATAGAAATTGGAGAGAGTTCTAGACAAACTGAAGAAATCACATTTCAAGACGAAATAGACCGTCTACTGGCAAATTGTGATATCATTAGCCCTATCCATAATAATCTATATCCTTACATGGCCGAAACCCAACTTCCTGTAAATCTGGAACTAGCTATTCCAGACCCACTAATCCACACTCGACCTTTAGGTCAAATGGAAGAATGGTGGACAAATGACTGGCAATTCGAAAATATCGTCAACAGTCCTTATTCTTTCCTTCCACAGTTTGATCCAGAACCTATCCCTAATCCTCCAATGAGCAACGAAAACTTAGCCGAACTCCGTCAGTTCGGTGAAGAGCTGATAGGTATAGGGAATAGGCTCCGGGAAATGGGGGAACAAATTTCCTGGAAATACGACGAAAGGGAGCGTCGCTACTAAACTGCCAGTGGACCAAAGAATAGTGGGGTTGGGAAGAATGTTTGCATAATAATAGTAGTAGTCGAATATAACTCTGTAAAATGGGAAATAAAACATTGTAAGATAAACAGTGTGTATGGATGCCTATATAATATATAAATCAAAATAGAAGTCGAAACATCGACGATTTTGGATATATATCTGTATTGTAAGATTTTATGTGCTTCTGTGTAATTGTTTTATTTACAATCATTTGATACTAATAGTTATATTTATAATAATTATCAGATGGAAAACGCTAGTAATGAACCAGTTAATGAAGGGAATCAATCTGAACAAAATCAGGAAAACCAGTATATGACTAGACAAGATATTGAAAATATCGTCACTCAAGGGATAGCTAATGCTATTCCAGCAATCGTGGCTGCTGCTCAGAAACCTGCTGAACCACAACAAATCATTCCTAGTAAACGTATTCAGGAAGACAATAGTAGTCATAGTGTAAATGGAGGCGGCAATCATGACGATAATAATCCACGACAGGCTCCACCTCCTAAGAAAATGAAAGCTGCAACGCCTGGTTGCACTTTCAAAGAATTTCTTGCTTGCAAACCTGCTGAATTTGCGGGCAACGAAGGAGCAACTGCAGTACTGCGTTGGTTAGAGAAAAACGAAGCAGTAATTGCAATAAGTAAGTGTTCCGAAGAAGATCAGGTTATGTATGCGTCCAATTTGTTCAAAGAAGGGGCACTAGAATGGTGGAACACCATATTACAAGCAAAAGGAAGAAGGATGGCTTATGCTTTAAACTGGGAAGAATTTAAAATTCTTGTAGAAAGAAAATATTGTCCTGAATATGAAAAGGAACAAATGGCAAATAAGTTTCTAAACCATCGTATGGTAGGCGTAGAGTGTCGCGGTTATACTTCGACATTCTTTGAATATGCTAGAGTGGTACCAACACTGGCTTCGCCAGAACCGGTACTTATTTCTCGCTACATTTGGGGATTAATTAGTGAAATTCGTAACATCGTTAAAGCTGCGAGACCTCGCACTATTGACGATGCTGTGGAACTAGCTAATACCCTAACTGATGAACTAGTGCGCACAAGAGAAGAAGATCGAAAGAAGGAATTGGCTCAAAAGATTACCCAAGGATTTCTTGTGGGTAATGATAATAATAGGTTCAAGAAAAGAGGAAGGAGACAATCTGCACAACCGCCTTTTTGCAGAAATTGCAAAAAGAATCATTTTGGAAAATGCAATGTAATTTGCAACTTCTGCAAAATGACAGGACATCGTGAAGAAAATTGCAAAAAGAAAACCATAGTCTGCTATAACTGTGGAGAAACATGACATTACAAAACAGAATGTCCTAAATTGATTAAAACCGCAGACAATAAAGGCAAATTAGCTGATGGAACAACAAAGAAGAATGTCCAAGCATTCCAGCTAACCACTCAAGAAGCTGAACTAATCCCTGACGTCATAGCTGGTACGTTCTTGGTCCACAAAGTTTATGCAAAAGTATTATTTGACTCTGGTGCAAACCAAAGTTTTATCAATACTTCATTTTGCCAAGCCCTTAATTTACCCTTAACCACCCTTAGACAAATTTTTACAGTCGAAACGGCAGACGGGAATTCTGTTAACATAAATAAGATTTTGCAAGAAGGAAAGATAGAACTGTTAGGCCATAAGTTTTCTGCAAACCTGTTACCTATGAATTTAGCCGGATTTGATGTAGTGTTAGGAATGGATTGGTTGATAGCCAACCATGCTCGAATCCTTTGTGATAAGAATTCCGTAGAAATCCGTACTCCCACAGGAGAGATAATTCTAATTACAGGAGATAAACCACGAAGGCCACTGAAATTCATCTCAGTACTAAAGTTGGCTAGTTATTCAAGAAAACAAGAAATGGTGTATATGATTTCGGTAATCATTAACACTAAAAGTAAGGAACTCCCAGACATCCCTATAGTTTCAGAATACCCAGACATCTTTCCAGAAGAATTACCTGGGTTACCACCTGATAGGGAAGTAGAGTTTAGAATCCATCTAATTCCGGGTACTACACCAATAGCCAAGGCACCTTATCGATTAGCACCCACCGAAATGCTAGAATTGAAAAAGCAGTTAGATGAATTATTAAGCAAAGGATTTATACAACCCAGTTCATCCCCTTGGGGAGCACCAGTGTTGTTTGTGAAAAAGAAAGATGGATCGATGAGAATGTGTATCGATTATAGAGAACTAAATAAAGTTACAATTAAGAATCGATACCCATTACCTAGGATTGACGATCTTTTTGATCAACTTCAAGGCGCTAGGTATTTTTCTAAGATAGACTTAAGATCCGGATATCACCAGTTAAAAGTACAAGAAGAAGACATACCTAAAACTGCTTTCAGAACTAGGTATGGCCATTATAAGTTTACAGTCATCCCCTTTGGACTAACAAATGCCCCAGCAGCATTTATGGACATGATGAATCGGATCTGTAAACCATACTTGGATAAATTTGTAATCGTATTCATTGACGATATACTTATTTATTCCAAAAGTCAGGAAGAACATTGCGAACACTTGCATGCACTCTTAACGTTGTTAAGAAAAGAAAAGCTTTATGCCAAATTCTCGAAGTGTGAATTTTGGTTAAAGGAAGTGCAATTCTTAGGACACATGGTGAATCACGAAGGAATTCACGTAGACCCTGCTAAAATAGAAGCAATTACCAAATGGAAGGTCCCACAAACAGCTATGGAAATTAGAAGTTTTCTAGGCTTAGCTGGATACTACAGACGATTTATTAAGGATTTCTCTAAGATAGCTGTACCTTTGACTAAGTTAACCTGTAAAGCCACTAAGTTTGAATGGGGACATAGACAAGAAGAAGCTTTTAAGATTTTAAAGCACCGATTGACAAATGCTCCAATTTTAGCATTACCCGAAGGAACAGAAGATTTTGAAGTATAATGTGATGCTTCAAAATTAGGATTCGGATGTGTGTTGATGCAACGCAAGAAGGTAATTGCGTATGCCTCCCGGCAATTGAAAAAGCATGAGGAGAATTATACAACTCATGACTTAGAATTAGGAGCCATAATTTTTGCCTTGAAAATTTGGAGACATTATCTGTACGGAAGTAAGTTTACTGTCTATACAGATCATAAAAGTTTAAAGTATATATTTGGGCAAAAAGAGTTAAATATGAGGCAAAGAAGATGGATGGAAGTTCTAAGCGATTACGACTGTGATATTCAATATCACGAAGGAAAGGCAAACGTAGTTGCAGATGCCTTAAGTCGTAAGTATCAAGAAAAACAAAAGCGAGTCCGCGCTCTTAGATTAAATCTACAATTAGATTTAATGCAACAATTAAAGAAAGTTCAGGAAACAGCAATCAAGGACGATGCTAAAGGAATGAAAGGTTATATAAAGGAACTAGAGCAAGGAAATGATGGAATTTGGAGATTCCACAAGAAACGAATTTGGGTACCTAAGCAGGGAGAATTAAGAAATAAGATTTTGGAAGAAGCTCATAAGTCTAGGTATACTATGCACCCTGGAAACAATAAGATGTACCAAGATTTAAGAAAAAACTTCTGGTGGATAGGAATGAAAAAGGATATAGCAAAATATGTATCTAAATGTCTTACTTGTTCACAAGTAAAGGCTGAACATTAGAAACCTTCAGGACTACTACAACAATTGGAAATGCCTGTTTGGAAATGGGAACTTATAACAATGGATTTTGTTACTAAGTTGCCTAAAACAAGAAAAAGTAATGATGCGATTTGGGTAATTGTGGATCGATTAACCAAATCAGCTCATTTTCTACCAATGAAGGAAACCTTTAGCATGGAAAGGCTAGCCAAGTTGTACGTAGACGAAGTGGTATCTTTACATGGAGTTCCGCTCTCCATTGTATCAGATAGAGATAGTCGTTTCACTTCTCATTTTTGGAAAAGTTTCCAGCAAGCTATGGGAACTCGACTAAATCTGAGTACTGCATATCATCCCCAAACAGACGGACAAAGTGAAAGGACGATACAAACTCTAGAAGACATGCTTCGAGCATGTGTAATAGATTTTGGTGGAAACTGGGATGATCATTTACCATTAATTGAATTCTCCTATAACAATAGTTATCATTCAAGCATTGAAACTGCTCCATTTGAAGCACTGTATGGAAGAAAGTGCAGAACTCCAGTTTATTGGGCAGAAATAGGAGAAAATCAATTGTCAGGTCCTGAGATAGTGCAAGAGACGACCGACAAGATTACTCAAATCAAGGAAAGGCTGAAGACTGCTAGAGATCGCCAGAAGAGTTATGCAGATAATCGCCGCAAGCCGTTAGAATTTCAAGTCGGAGATAAAGTACTTTTGAAAGTTTCTCCTTGGAAAGGAATCGTTCGATTCGGTAAGAAAGGAAAGCTAAGTCCAAGATACGTAGGACCATTTTCTGTGATCCAACGTATAGGCCCAGTTGCTTATCGTTTAAAACTACCAGAAGAGTTAGCTGGAGTACATGATGTATTTCATGTATCCAATCTCAAGAAATGCTTATCAGATGAATCTCTGGTAGTACCTCTTCGAGATATAGAGGTAAATGAAAAACTGAAATTTATTGAGAAACCTCTTCAAATTGAGGATCGAAAGATTAAGTTTCTCAAACATAAACGACTAGTTTTAGTCAAAGTTAGATGGGATTCAAAAAGAGGAGCCGAATATACTTGGGAGCTGGAATCAGAAATGAAGAGAAAGTATCCTCATTTATTCCAGTAAATCTCGAGGACGAGATTTTTATTAAGGTAGGGAGAATGTAACAACTCTCATCAAAATTCCTAATTATTATTTTAATTTGGCCAATAGGAAACCCTAATTGAGAAACCCAAGTGATTCTGAACAAACCCTAAAATTTTCAGAACAATAGGAATCAGGATCAGGGCCCCTAAAACTCAAGGGGGGATATACCCTAGTTAACGATTATCTAAAATACTCGTTGTCAAAATTCGAAATTAAGAAACTGTCAACTCAGCAAAGCTAGTCCCAATCGTGGCTACCCTATAACCTACTTTCAAACCATACGCATCGTAGGGGTTTAAAGCCTACGATGCGCAAGCCTGTTAAAGTCCCCTACGCATCGTAAGGGTTCTAGGCCTACGATGCGCAGGGCTGACCAAAATTTGGGTATAAATAGAAGGCCTCGGGACTTGAATTCTGTCTTTGAAACGACGTAAATTCGGTTTACGTAGGCCGAGTTATAACAGAAACTGTCCACAATTAACACACACTAATCACGAAGTGCTGCCGCAATCAGGGTAATAACTCGATCGCTATTACGATTCAACGTCCGATCGATTATAACTATCCAACGATTGTTTAAGTGCCGCTCAAATTGAGTTTATACTTTGTTATTCATCGTGATTTCGACTTGAATGTTTGAGTGCTGTTCGAATTCGGACTATACTCTGTCATTCGTTGTGAATCCGTTGAATTGTTAAGTATTGCACTAATAAATCGTTGTGAGGGTTTTATCTCGTGAATTGTCGTAACTGCTGTATTAGTTACTAACCTGTTTGTGTGTGCATTATTATTTAAATTAGGTTAATCAAGGCTAATCAGTAGGCTTATACTCTGCTCGTTAAATTTACAATGTGAGTCATTCTCTTTTTATCAAATTACTTTTGAAATCATATTTATTTTCAAAAGTTATAATTACAGTGATTAAGTTTATGTAATCACCAAGTTACAGCCGGTATGTGGGGTATTGTGCACGTTACTACAGTTGTTATCACTTTAGGTGGGTGAACCTAAAATTAGTGATATTCGTCATTCATTGGGGCAGCCAATGGTGATATGACCACAGTCACCGAAAAGAGTCGAGTGACAAATACTGTGGGTAGTTGGTTTGATATCAGAAACATTGTAATCTCTCTTAATACTGTAAATTATAACAAACGAGTCGTTTTAGTAAAACTGAATGATTCACTCAGTATTTCCCTGCTAACAAAACCTTTTTCAAACATGTTTCAGGTAATCTGTTGTGAGCAAAGGAAAAGTGCCGTGGAGCACTACAAGCTTAGAAAAGTGGCTCAATGTAAATAAATAAAGAAACATGTTTTGAGAAATAAAGATTTCCCAGTGAAATCATTTTATTGTAAATTATGGGATTTATCCCTATATTATATATATAAACGAGCAGTTTTAATATTTAACAATCCTGCTTAAAAAGACTTCCGCTGTCACATAATTAGATACCATCGGATTTCCTGCCTCGCGGCTCTGGACCGGGTCAAATCGGGGCCAAGGGCCGTGACATCTACCTCCTCCGAGTTTTCCATACTCAAAGCTTGGTACTAACCACCAAATAAATAAAAATTTGTTAGTCATCATCCTGTTGACCTGACATAGATTAGCCACGGCATCCATAAACCGTATAGGCTATTATGTTCCGAACATTCCTAATGAATGTTATTTGAATGTATATCCTTTACATTTAGTCTAGGTCACAAAGGACCATCAATGGCATTTAAGGTTTGGAGTAAGTCCATTACCTGCTTGACAGGGGATCATAATGTTACAACTGTCTTTGTCACAAGGACGATTATGAATAGCTCGAAGGCTAGCCTTACATGACTTTTATTATATATATTTACATATATGGTGTAAAAGCCCGTCGCAAAGGACGTAGAAAGACATGGCATAAAGCTTAGTCATGAAGGGCATAAATGATTATGGTGTAAAAGCCCGTCGCAAAGGACGTAGAAAGACATGGCATAAAGCTTAGTCATGAAGGGCATAAATGATTATACAACACAAAGGCCTTGTCGCAAAGGTCATTTAGATATGGCTCAAAGTGGCCTCGCCACAAAGGCATTATAAGATATGGCGCTAAGGCCTGACACGGAGGACATTTATCAATTCTGGCACAAAAGGCCTGTGACTAGGAATGTTAACATTTAATAAGTTAACTTGTCACGAACGACAGTTTATAGCACGTTGGCTTGTCATGAATGACTTTAAAACTTAACTCGATGATTTGTCACCAAGGACATTAATTTATAAGCCGCAATCTTATTAGATCAGAGGCTTTCCAGGTTTGAACATAGTTCTTCAACTTTGGACAGGGAGTCATAAACTACAACTGTCATTGTCTCTAAAGATGACTTATTTGGCACAAAGGTTACCCAATTGACATCACTAATGGATGTTCATATATCATCATTGCATTTGATGATATTAGTCATGATTACACTGATCATATAGACTGTTTGGGTTGGGTATAACCCACCACTTTGTACAGGGGATCATAATGACCACCACTATCTTTGTCTTATCGACAATAGAGTAAAGTGTAGCCCGTAGGCATTTCATCACAAGGTATGTTAATATTATGATCATCATATTGATGATACTAGTCAGGATCGCAATGATCATATAGACTATGGGATTTGAGCATGGCTCACCCCCTTTGGCAAAGAATCACAAAAGATTACAATTGCCTAGTCTCAGATGGACAATATAATATAGCCCTTAGGCAAAACATCATTAAAGATGTCAGATTTAATCATCATACTGATGATTTTAGTCATGATCGCATTGATCATGTAGACTATTAGGCTTGAGCATAGCTCATTACCTTGGACAGGGGATTATAAAGATCACTATGTCAATGTTAGAGAGACGTCCTCATATAGCATAAGGCTTGTCTCGAAGGGCAGTTAGATGGCACAAAAGGCCTTGTCACAAGGACAATTAAAACATGATCAATGATCTCTTGGATCAGTGATCTTTAAGGGTCGAACATAGTTCATTGTCATGAATACACCTTCGCCCAATGGCATACATCTTAATTGGATGTTTTGATGTATACTTCATACTGTTATTTGATAGCCGTGATTCGCATTGAGCATATAGGCTATGAAGGTGGCTTGGAAAAGTCCAAGTACTTTTGGAAGCTAGTGTGGTCTCTCAAGTCACACAGCCAGGAATGTTAACATGTTCTTAGATGTTAACAAGGATTAATTATCTTAAGAGGGTTTTACCATCACAGCCATGTTCATAGACATATAGGCTAGGTTATACAATTAAGAGGATCTTTTGAAATTTTTCAGCTGATCGATAAAGTTCGAGTAAAATTCAGAACTATTGTTGGATAAAGGACGAAATGAATATCTACATAAAATTTTCAAAACTTTCCTAAATCATTAGGAATTTATAATAGTGCCTTAATCAGGACTTGTAGTAATATATTTGTCCACGGAGGACTAAGAGGAAAAATTATAAGTCCGTATAAGGACTATAAAATATTACAATTCAATATAAGGGTTATAGTAAAATATCAATGTCCTCTAAGGGACTATTTCCAAAATAGCATATCCCCAAAGGGATTCTAATGCAATAACATGTCCAAAAAGGACTATATTGGTACAGCGTGCACGCAGAAGGGCCTTGCTGTACAGATGTCCTCACTGGGACTTTGAATAACTCTAGTCCACGTAGGGACTAAAAGGAAATATAAGTCCGAAAAGGGACTATAAAATATGTCCGCATAGGGATTACTATGATATAACATGTCCATGAAAGGACGTTAATAAACAATTGTCCTCATAGGGACTTTATGTCGAAAGACATGTCCTCACTAGGAATTATTAAAGAAAGCAATACGTCCTTGAAAGGACTATAATGAATTATTTTATGTCGGCCAGGGGACTTTGATAGAATAATATGTCTATGAAAAGACTTTTAATGAAATACTATGCCCATGAAAGGACTATGATGAAATAGTTTGTCCATCGAGGGACTTTATTGAAATATAATGTCCACAAGGGACTATATCAAATTAAAATGTCCATGAAAGGACTAAATAACAAATGCCCATATAGGGTCTTATGTCAAAAGGTATGTCCACACAGGGACTAAATAGAAGAGATAGGTCCTTATAAGGACTTAAAAGACAAAGAACATTATGAAAGAAGGATTCCCTAACACCTTCCTTGCTCCATTCCGACTGTTTCTCTTCTTTGTTTACCATATACGGTAGGGACGCTGAAGATCTCAGTGAATAAGATAAATATTCCAATCAAGATCCATTATAGAAAGCAGAATTCAAGGATTCAAAGGTTAAGGAATGATATGGACCACGGATTGGGTTTTGACTGATATAATCCAAGTCGGGGATTCCAAAACTTGGAGGTAAGAAATAAGGATCATCAGCATTTACTAGCATTATTTTAAATACGGGAGCCTCAGGGACCACCTGGTATGGACTCCACTGGCACAGACTTTAAAATTTGAGCCTCAGGGACCTCCGGTATGGACTCTGAAGTCTGATTGCAATTAAAATGGGTTTGGTTTTAGGAAAGAGTCTTTAAAGGTCTTTCCTCCAAACTAGTCGCACGCTTATTCTAGCCGTATTATGAAGCTTGCCATTCCTTGGCTTCAGATGAGGAGAAATTCCATCAACGGCTTCCTTGCTTGGCGACTTATTTAAAATACATAAAATCGAAAATAATATTTACTTGATAGGGATGAGAGCATTCCTATGTTAAGTCTAGACACAAAAGGTCTATGGAATATGCTACTGTGTCATTGAGATTAAACACAAAAGACTAGTGTTTAATTCACTCAATGTTGGCTCTGATACCAACCTGTCACACCCCGATATTTTCACGTATTACCGGTGGGCCCGGTGGGGAGTATCGTGACGTAGTTGATATCATCATGGTCAATCAAACACAGAATAGCACAGCGGAAGTCTTGGAATATAAAATATTATTACAAACTCAAATGTCTGAAAATATCAAGTATTTATTATAGACGAGTCTGTAATATCAAATCCACAGGAGGAACATTTCAGAATGTATAAAATGAAGCTTAGCAGACTTTATGGCATCTTTAAGGATTTGCAAGATCCTCTTTTTCGACACCGAGCAACTCCCAGCCTATTACGAGTAGTACCTGCCACTTAGCCTTTTGAAAACACGTCAGTTTTCACTGGTAAATACAATTAACCGACTCATTTGAAAAGATTTTATGAAAATTGATTTAAGTGCACAAGGCACAAAACCTTTTATAACTTGGGACAATTATTTAAAGATAATCTTGTATACTGAATTACATGTTTACCATACATCTGGGCCCAGTACAGAGACTGAGACATGATTAAACGACACACCACTTATAAAACCCATAAAGGAGTTATCCCCAACTTGTGGGTAATTAATAATTTATTATTGGCATCTTTTCGGTGTATGCCTACACCCTGCGCATCGGTCGTGGCCATTTACAAATGAATGAGCCAAGGATATATCCAGGACACGGTCGTTAACCCCCAATCTTTAAGTTATCAACAGAACAGCATCAAAACAGGTTTTGTGGATTTACTGGCCATAATCCGGCATTTAATTGATCCACACCCGACCAAGCGGTATTAATCTACCGTATCCCAAGCCCGTATAAGGGAAAATAAGTTAAGAGTATTTACCTGAGCTAATACTTGATTCACAGCAAAATAACTTAGTCGTATCCAATCTATCTAAATGCAGGTAGCTTTTACCGGGTGGCTCTAGTCTGGAGTGATGGTAATATATAACCAATTCAGAATGCTAATGGTCTTATTTAAGTCGTAGACTTAGACCGGCTAGCTCAAAGTATCTAAAGCGGTACGATACGCTAGATTAAGCGATGACCGTAATATAATGTTATTTAGACCCAACAAGTTTGGATACTTGTATAATATGGGTAAACTAAACACATTCCAGATTTTGAGATAAAAACGATAAGGTTAAACCCGTTTCGGTAAACTTACGTAAACTAGTTACATAAACCGATCCGAATGCGTAAATGCGTAACGGGCAACCAAATGAACTATATACAAGTCCCATTTGTTATTATGCTTAGAATATGTTAATACATCTGTAGGATGCTAACGTATATGCCCAAAAAGTATTTAAAACCAAATTAAGTCCCGTAGGGGCATTTTGGTCATTTTATCCTTTATAAAAGAGGTTTTAAAGCAAACTGAGGTTCTCGTCTTTGGTAATCAGTAAAAATATTTATTTTATCACATTACATCAGTAAGATATCACACATATGTGAGGTTTACCATTTATGGTCAAACTATGCCCCGAAAGGGCAATTTGGTCATTTCACATATGCTTTTACGGACATTTTTGGAAGTCTGAGTTCAAGACTTATACCTACTATAATAATATTAAATTTGTTTAAAAATTCAGTAGGTAACAAGTCTTTGGTGTTAATTATGGTTTAAGAACCATATTATGCACCTAATTAGCGTAAAATCGCTAATTGACGATAATTAAAGGGTTTTATGGAAATCTGAGATTTTGATCAGTTTTAAAAGCTCAAAATAATTTATTTAATTTATCAATTCAGTAGAAAAAGGTTTGGCATTCAAATCATTTGTCAATCTCATTTTATGCCTAAAAAGGGTATTATCGTCATTTACCGAATAATACAAGAACTCTATGATATGATCAGTTTATAATCTGATACTAAATTCCAAAAATCTCTAAAAGTAATATCTTAACAGTAGGTAATGAGTTTTGAGTCAAAATCCAAGTTTAAACATGCCTTATGCAAGATATCGCAATTTACTTAATTAAAAGCTTCTAATTACGATATCGAGCATAACTCCTATTTGGGACCAAGAACTGATGTCAAATTTTTGGGACAAGCTTATATATCAGTAAAAAAGTTTTTTGTCCTCTCACATTTCTAAAAATCTCATTCATGTGTCAAAAGGGCAAAATGGGCGTTTATAAGCATAACAACGGAAACTAGTATATAATTCAAACTACTAAGGACCAGGTAATACAACCTTAGGGGGTTATACTACAATATAATACGGTCCTAATGGAAGCTTAAAACATGGAAGAATCAAGCTTAATCGGGTCAGAACTGAAAAGTCAAAGCAAAGTCACGCTTTTGCGACTTTCGGTTGCGAACCGACCCTAGACTCAGAATTGTCGGGTTGAACATGCTTAGACATGTTTTAATAATTATTACCAAGTTATTAGAGTGTTAAAATATAATTTATAACCTCTGCATCTACGGTTTTTAATTAATATTCACAATCTGCCAAGTTTGACTTTTTACCTAAACGGTTTGACCCGACAATTAACTAAGCAAACGAAGGAATTAGGAGGTGCCCTTTTAGGGGATAATCACCTACCTAAATATGGTAACATACCCATATTCAATTCGATCAGTGGCTAGACCATGAGAGTTTAAATCAAAAGTCAAAGCTAAATTTACGATACTTGACTTTTCGGTTTATAAAACTATGAAGCTGAACTATAAGGTGGGCTAAGGTACTTACAAAGGGTCCATGGTAACTTTTCTACAAGAAAATAAGTCCCAATCAGATCAGAAAGCTTCAAAATGAGAGATATAGAGAAGGAATGAAAATGTGCAAATGAATTGGATGGGTTCATGGCCTATTTATAGTTTCTTGGGTATTCTAGGATTAAGACATGTGTTTAGAGGTTCTTTAGGATCACATCAAGTGTTATGGCAGCTGGCCTACTTGATTTGGAGCCCAAGGAATCGAGCTTGATGCCCAAGAATCGGATTTGAGTGATGAACAAGCTAGAAAAAAAAAAATCTGCAGCAGATACGGGTCACGCGGCCCGCGTAAGGGGCGGCCCAAGCTTTACGCGGCCCGCCTGAAGGTCAGGCCCAGACAACAAGTTTGGCAGATTTGCTATTTCGGTCCCTGTGCTTTGTTTTCACACTTTTCAACTTTTATTTATGACATAAAAGGCCCGAAACTTCATATAATCTTTATGTTAAGTTAGTATAAGATACTTGACTTCTAATGGCCCGTCTCAGGCGCATCCGATAGTATTACTAAGCATCATAAACTTCTCGGTTTGCTTAAAAGGTCCTGTTAAAGTGTAGTTTCATCTGTTGACATGTTTAGTCCTTTTAACGCATAAAGTGACGCGTATTATCATTTAATAGCATCAAAGCCCTATGTGACCCCTATTAAGGATTCTTGAGAGTATGATTGTACATCATGATACTTCGGGTTCGTTAAAAGGTAATTCAGAGGTGTAATTAAACACGTTGACGCTTTTAGCCCCTCTAACTTACAAACTTGCGCGTAGCTTCACTTATTGGCATAAAAACCTTGCTTAGCCAATATTTGGCATTCCCAAGAATAGGATGAAACATAATGAAGCTCTTGGTTTGTTAAAAGGTCACTCAGAGGTAAGAATTAACA